>JAUTXW010001356.1:0-31221 GCA_030620095.1 Kuschelorhynchus macadamiae
ACCGTGATTTTTACTTATTTAACTTTTCGTTTTCTGACCACGCTTGTATACTTGTCAAACATAGCTTTATGAACATCATAGTGACGTTTTATATTATATAATTTTGGGATACCGACTGTACTGTTCCAAATCAAACAAATAATTTTTTCTTTCACTTCACAGCAAAAAACTCTAATTCCCACTTTTCTTGAAAGATACGATGTTCTTTTCAGAATGTTCAGATAGCTTCATTTGTGATTTTACATGCCATTAAATTTCATGGAATAAGATACATAACGTTTGGCTTTAGGTTTTAGGTTGAGTAAGTGTAGTTCATCCTCCTAAACATAGATGGCACTATGTACAATTGTACATTTTATTATACCAATCGTTGTTGCAGCGGCATAACGCATTCAAAAACGGTTTTCAACTTATTCGCAGACCGCATCATGTAGTTGTTTTCAAAACTGATTTGGGCCACAGAAAAATGCTCACTGGGCCGCATGCGGGCCGCGGGCCGCATGCTTGACATGTAGCTGGTGTCTGGCAATATGTAAAGTACTACTTTGCTTCTTTTTTAACTAATAATTATTACGTAAGATATATAAAGGATTTTCTCTGCCGAGAGTAATGCAACGAAAGATACTTCTCTCCACCCCTCCGTACTTTAAATGCGGATACAAACACAACTGTGTGTTATTAATTCTATATAGTTCAATGTTCGAAAGTTTAGACTGTTAGTTTTTAAACCAACTTCTACCGAACAGTGGCAGCTCGTGGTGAATTATATTGGGAGGTCAATAACAAATTTAAAAATAGGCATACCTTAAATAAAAATAAATATCTTATCTTTAAATTGAGCTTTAAATTCTCTTGGAAGTTCCAGTCTATCTTCTTTAGAATTGGAAAATGTTGAATGGCGTTCGCTAAAATTGCGCGATTTTTGGATATATTTCATTCCAAATCTCTAAGGAATTTTGTATAAGCTGTGTCTAGTTGACTGTGACTATCAACACTTCTAACCGTAGCATAGTTAACCGAACATTTCATGTGATCTGCAGAAAACGCATGTTTTTTTTTATTTTTTGTTTTAAGTTTTTTAAGTCTTTAACACCGCTTTTGCACCATAATGGGTCCGACGACTCCTTAGAAAACAACAAACAAACATAACAGTAAAATGAGTTAGAAACTTCACAACCACATATCCAGTTAGTTAAATCGTACATACTTTTGCGGAAGTTTATTTTTGTCTTTACTAGTTTGTCATATACTAAGTTCTGGCAATTGCGACCACTTACTTTGAATTCGGTTATTTTCTCAAATTAAGTTCATTAGCACTCTTTAGTTGTTTAATTTTTTGCACTACCGACATTTTATTTCATCTACATTCACAACTCAAACATAGACCACTTGAAAAATTGGTTATTTTTGCAAAATTAAGTTCGTAAGCAGTTCTTAGTTGTTTATTTTTTTGCACTAGTCACTACCAATATTTTATTTCCTGTATATTTCCAACTCACACATGGACTATAAAAATAAAACAATATATATGACAAAAAACAGTATATAAATTAATTTTCATCGATTAAAAACGTCCGAAACAATATCGAGTTAGAATATCGACAGCGCGACCTCTGAACAATTTCAGCATGCCGATGTGATGCCGTGACCGATCGATCGAATTATGAGAAGAGAGCGACTGACGACCCAAATAGCGATTTCATATTCCATTTGCTATCACGTTCGGCTGCCGCTCGGTAGCTGTGAAATCTTCGGGTACGTTCGTCAAGCTCTAAGGTAATCAGGGCAATTCAGACTGCCCAGTCTAGCTTATTATAGCGTATTTTATTGTGCCTAAGGAACGCAACGAGACCATTCGAACCGCCGTGCGCAGCTAATAGTGTAGCGTAATTAACTTTGCCCAAGGTTCGCGTTTTAGTACAACTATTAGGAGGGACGGTCAAACGAATAATTTATTCTCTGAAATATTTTTGGGGGTCATTGACCAAATGATTCTATGGAAGAGCCGCCACTGCTACTGAAGTTGGATCATAAAGAAAGAAGATAGTTCTAAATGTAGAGAGGGGAGATATACCGAGATATCAGGTGATTAGAACTGGAAGAAAATCGTGAAAAGGTATTTTTCTATGAAAAATTGCAACTAGCAAAATTTAGAAGTGACTAATTCCCCAAGGCGTATAACATTATTTCGCACGGATCAAAGTAAGTAACCACTGATCAGCTCCCACGTATAAAAAATACCATAGATGATAGTTTGTCACAGCAGAAACCATATTAGTATCTGTAAACCAGAAGCAGATCGTTCACTAACCGACAATGATCTTCTAAGTCTAGCTGCTTGTCTGTATGTAAAAAAATGAATGTCAAAAATGTACAAAATTTTAGATTTCTTTCCCTATAAAATTTAAACGTTTCAAAAGCTGCATGAAGAGGACTATGAGAAAAGAGGTCTCACCTGCGAAATTCTATTAGATTTATTTCGAACTCACCCAAATACCAATTTGATTATGTCTGATGAAGCTACATTCCACATAAACGGTCACTTTAATAAGCATAACTGCAGGATTTGGGCCTCCGAAAATCCAAGGGAGTACTACGAGTACCAACGGGACTCACGAAACGTTACCATGTGGTGTGCCATTTCAAAAAAAATATGGACCAGTTTTTTAACGAACTAACAGTGACGGCTTCAAACTACTATATGTTGGAGATCTTTTTTTCCCACAACTCCGTCTAGATGGCCATTTAAATGAAACATATTTCCAACTAAATGGTGCCCCATCACATTATTATCTTATAGCAAGAGAATCACTAAATGTGGCGTTTGGAGCAAAATGGATAGGAAGAGCGGGTCCCATTGAGTGGCCGCCTTACTCTTCGGATTTGACAGATCCGGATTTTTTCCCAAGGTGATACGTCAAGGACAGGTGTTATACTCCCATTCCAGAAAATATCCAGAATATTAAAAGAAATATCCAAAATGTCATTGAAGGGATTCCCCCCTACAAGATTCATTCAACCATGTATTGGTACGGATTTACAAATATGTTGAACAGAATGGACATCATATTCAAAATTTACTTTCATAATTATGTCGATTAATAAAAACATAATAATTTTCTTCTTTAGTTCATTTGTGAGGATGTCATTAGTTATTAATTTTTTATTTGTAAAACGTTGACCACCCGGTATGATTTTTAGTGGGTTTTAAAGACCTTGAGCATGAATCATTTCCTTGACGTAAGATATACAGGGTTTTCTATTTACAATAAGTGAGATTTTTCAAATTATAAAATGGGGCACTCTGTAGACGTGATACAAAATCATTAATTTCCATGAAAATAATTACAGAATTCGATCAAAACAAACTGCGCGGTCTGATCTATAACCGTTTAGAAATTATTAACCTTCAAAATCGATCACTCTCGGCTGGGACACCCTGTACTTTGCCGCTCGGGGGAGATATTCTAACTATAGAGATATAACTAACCCTGAATATATACGCTAGCTTTTTAGACTTTATGAGCAACCTTATTTAAAGCTCTATCCCCTCCCCTGATAATTTTTCTGGCTACGCCACTGGCTCCGGCTTTAAGTAATATAATAATCACTTCATCGAAAATCGCATTCGAGATATTTTGTTGGAAACCGAAATATCATTAGTTTCCTAGGCACTCCTTTTTTTTTCTTTGATGTTAAATATTGAAAGAATAGTTAGACTTAATATATAACTTGTATATTGTTGAAATCGGGAAACCATGAGGCTCCCAATAAAAAATAATAATTGACAGATATTCATTTAATTATTCCGATAAAAAATCCTGACAACTTTTACTTTCAGAGATAGAACAAAAATAAATGAGGAGAGTGAGCAAGATATAAAAAAACAGGCAATACGTCGTTCAAAATGGTCCTAAAATCATCGTCCTTACTTTTTGGCTGAGCATTGATTAGTTGGTCAGTATTATAGTCCTGACTATTACTATTATTATTATTATTTTGTACAAAGCATCGAATACTTAATTGCATTAGAACTTCATTTTTCTCATTGATTTTGTTGTAGATAATTTTTTCCTTTACTGTGAATATCAAATTTTAGAAATAACCGATCCTAGCTAAAATACCCTCCGTCAAATACCCTTTCGTATCGAATCCGAGGCCCTTTTGGGATATTTTTCCATACCAGGCTGCCGCCTCACTACACCCACACTTATTGCCTCATCCGCTCCGATGGCATGAAGAGGGGCGGTGGGAAGCGCGGGGGCGAACAGGTTGGCCGGTAAATGAGCAGTAATAAAGCCGGCCAGAGGAGGCAGCAGCCGAAGCGCCCACTGCTATGTTGGCGAGGCTTTGGTTGCACCACTAGAGTTAAATATAAAATATTTAACACCATATATATATTTTTTCGTTTTCTTAAACCATGTCTAATTTTTTTTTTGTTAAAAATTCTTGGGTAGTGGTTTATTTTCTTAAAATAATTATTTATTTCCTTAACGTTTCGCGCTTCATAGAGTGCTTTTTCAAAAGGATATTATTGGCCTACAATAAATACAAAATTATAAAACATCGATTGACACACTAAAAACTATCGCAATAAAATGTTAAAACAAGATGTTACAATTTCTAAAACTCCAGTTTAAAATTAATGTTAAAATCATGTTAAATATACTGGTATACGCACCTTGGAAATAAAACAACTCACTGCATTATAGTAGCAATGATGTTTCAGTTGTGACTTGAGGAATTAAATAAATACTACCGATATGTTTTTTTTTTGGCTGAAAGCGATTATTCAGATTAACAATGTTTACTTTATTTATAATGGTGTGAAATCAAGTTCATATGATAGAAATTTTATTTATTATGGTGTAGTATGGAGTACATTTTATTATATATAAAATACAAAATTAAAATATCAAACCGTGGTAAATCTCACTCAAATTCTTGACATCTTGTTTATCATTTACGGAATGTTTTTCTTTTTTGATATGAAACCCCTCCTTAATGATTAATTTTTGATAGATAGTATCTTTATTCAAAATTCGTGTATCAGAAAAATTAAGCTCGTGATTTTCTGATTTTTCATGTTTATGAAGAGCAGTGGACGCATTTTTTGTGTACTTGTGGCCGTTCATTCTGTTATAAATTAAATTTAATAAAATAAATTTCGATGGGTGAAGGGAAATTGCCAATATAGAACATTATAAGACCAGAATAATCCGAGAAGCCATAGAAATTGAAAAACAAGGTTATTTGAATAAAAGGGACTATTCGGACGCGAGAAAGAAAGCTTCGAAAATTCCAAATGTGATTTTGGCGAAACGTCAGCAAAACTGTTCTTTTCAGAACGACAGTGGTGAACGGATGTACACCCGGAATGAAAACACATTGTATTTTTCCATCCGTGAAGGAGTAAAAATCAACATATATATATATATATATATATATATATATATATATATATATATATATATATATATATATATATTCAGGGTATTAGAAGTTTGACTACAAATAATTTAATAATACATGATAGTACGACTTATTTTGATTAAAAAGTTTTATTTTGTTTTATTGATTTTTAAGCACAGCATCAATATTTGTATTTATTTTATTATGTGAAACAATTAATTATATCAATTTTAACAAAATTCCAACAGCTCTTTTCTTATTAAAATATCTCAACAATCTAAATTTAGGGAATAAAGCACTACCTACTATTTAATTATACATTAAAAACGCCTATTCAAAAATGGCAAAATCGCAGGATTCAACGAACGCATGACAATAACAATTATTCGCAAACATAGCAGTTGTAATTATTTTGTTTCTGGTACTTCGGCTTACGTCTGGTTTAGTTTTTTGTTGTGTGAGATAATTCCATATCGATTTAATATGTAATGTATACAAATAATGGATATTCAAAATGTTACTTATTTATGGAAAATATAGACAGATAGCCAGTGCGAGATACAGAAGTGTAAACAACAGAGACAAATAGCACCAGAAATCATGGATCGTTTAGCTCTACTAAAGGAAAACAATGGTGTCAGCCCTCAAACAGTTTGGCGACAAGTTCTGCAATAATTATGTTTTTCAAATAATTTTCCTAGTGTGTGAATTACTTACCTTCAGCTATAAATTAAAGTGCATGGTAAAGTTGCATATTTTAGCTCAAATGTAATATTTGCCAGTCGTTTTTTAGATGGGCATCTAAAATATTTGAATTCCCCAGTAACAAATATGACAGTTCAAGAAAACTCTGGGCAGAGCCCATCCCAAATATTCTGAAGCCTGAGGTTTTCCTTCTCGTAATAACTTGCCAACTAAATATTTGTTTTATTGAATTTTACTGTTACTTAAATTTTATTAGATATGGGTCAAAATAGAGGCAGTGGTAGAAAAAGTATAGTAAAATACTTGCATATAATCGCTATTAATCACTCGGATGAATTACAACAATGGCATCGCTCGAGTGGCCAAGAGTGTCCTTGTATTATATGTTGAATAATATACTTTTTAAGTTTAAAAATTATTAAGTAGTCTTTTACTGATTATATTTTGCTTCTTGAAAAATTCGTGACCGAAAAAAAAATTCCGGACTTTTAATTCAAGTGGGAGGGAGATTTAGTAAGACAATTTTATGCGTATTAAAGTTATTTAAAAAATACAAGATTTAAAAAGGTGGGGCTGCTGTGGCCCGTGATGCACAAAGGTTTTAAGATGGCTGTGTCCGGCGTTCTAATGTTTTTCGCATACAAGTGTCAATAGTGTGGCGTAGGTTTTATTATATTTTGCTTTTGAAAAAAATGTCGCGTTTTGGATAAGGAAATACTGAGTTAATAGGAAGAGAGGTAGGTACATTAATTCCACTGAATGTGAAGAAATCTAAAGAATCCGTATGGAAGCAATTTTTAGAATTTTCCTAATCCAAACTGATTATCCGTCGGCAAAAATACGATTTCATCTTAGTGAAAAGGTTCTGCATCGAAATAGGAATTGATATCAAGAAGGTTCAAATCACAAATCATTCAACAAGGCCTAGGGCTGTGTCAAATTTAGCAAAAAAATGATGTTCAGAAAAAACAACTTATTAATATTACGAGTCAGAGTAATTCCCAGTCCATAAAACTATACCTTCAGTTGGATGTGGATCACCATCAAAATATGATTGGTGCCCTAAAAGGTGAGCATATTTTGGGAAATAGTCAAACCCACAATCTAAACACTTCTACAAACGCTTAACAACGTCAAGAATCAACAACACATCCAAAAAATATTCTTTATAACAATTGTGTTTTTAATATCACCAACAATTATAATAGTCAAAACAACTATCTGTTAAATTAAATTACGTTCCACTTTTAAATTTAATTTACTATACTTAATTATGTTGTTACTTTATTATCTATAATGTTTAATAAACTTTGTAGTATTCAGTTACATTTTCATTATTGTATAAAAATACTATAGCGAATTCAAGTTAGCTGTAATAATTTATCACGTAATCAATATTTATGCTACAGTAAGGGGAAATCGTTGCATAATCGTAAATATCTGTCTACTAAAAACAATGTCATACTATAAAAAATTATGTCTATTTAATGACAAACTATTTTTTTAATTTTCCTCATGCCCTAGTAAAATGATTTATTTGTTAGTAGATAAATGATTGTTTAACTTTGACATAATAGGTTTCAGGGAAATGCCAGTACTATGTAATAATGAAATTAATACAGATGAAAACAATACACTTTTTTTTTTAATTTCCTCAGCCTTTAGTTGTATTAAAATAATAAGGCGAATTAATATTAGATATAATAATTTATCACGTAAAATCTTTATACTTTTTATATATATATATATATATATATATATATATATATATATATATATATATATATATATATATATATATATATATATATATATATATATATATATATATATATATATATATATATATATATATATATATATATATATATATATATATATATATATATATATATATATATATATATATATATATATATATCTATATCGTTGTATATTATATTCTATTATGAGTAAAGTCAACGACATGGAATTTCTTTTAGATGTCATTGATTAAAGTGGTGGCAAATATCACGCGTTCAAAAAATTATTTTTTAAAGTTTTTTGGCACACGTCATCAAAATTTTTTGTCAATGTTAATGTGAAAGTCGTGTCGTTCGCATAGCTTAATAAGTAAGCAGTATAACAGTTAATCAAAAACTGATAATAAGATTAACCGGAAAATCGCATAGTCTATGTTCCTTCTGCTAAAAATCTCAGCATATTAAAAGCTGTCATAAAAATGTAAAGTATTTAACATATTCAGTGGAAGAATCTGAATTGGATCCTGAGCAAGAAAATTTGTTTACCGAGATAAACAATATTCTTCGTGATATCTTGTATCTTGTTTTCTATCTAGTATTCAAAAGAATAAACTGGTGTCGCTGTACTATTTTTATTTTATGAAGCACAGACATATTGCTTTATTCAACTATAAAAAAAGATGATGTACAGGTGGCATTTTTAAAGTATTTAGAATTAGTTGAAGAAATTATCAAAGATTAGTCCAAAACTGTAATAATTTAAATTAATATGAAACATATGTTTCCAAGTGCAGTTCATATTGTCTGAACATATGAAATTTTTCACTTATTGATTATACTGGTAGGTGCTCATGGGCAAGTAAAATTTCCAGTAAATTTGATTGTTGCCATAGTAACAATGTCAAAAAAAGCGCCTAGAAACGACAGGCATAAAATTTTCATAGTAGCTTTTTTACTAGATTGTAGTGCGTTGAGATCATATAGAAATATAACATTTGCTTCTCTATGGGACCGTATACAGAAAGTATCATAGACATATCTATCTATCATCAGTTTGCTTGAAAGCTTCCGGTATTCTCCCACAGAGAGATTCCATGGCGGCATTCGAGGTTTCCTCATAAGGTGCAATTTGATATGAAATATATGCACGATAAATATTCAAATCTATTCCTAAACGTATTTTATTCACCTTTCTTGATTTTTGTGTCAAGATTGTGTTCACGATGAACAGAAAATTTGTCACTACAATATTAACCACTACTATTATTTCTAAACCCAAAATATTCGTATAGATTCACATAGTAAAATATTTTTAAGTCTATTACTCTTCGCTCCCCCATAATGCAGTTCAAAGGCAGAAACAACTATAGTCTGTTTCAGAAATGTATAAAGTAGTGAAATGGGGAATTCCGTCCAATTTGGCTGAATTTCAGGGTCGCCAGTAGGGTAAACTTTGTTTATAGAAATAATAATAAAGATCATTTTAAATCCCTGTCCTTTTGCATATTTAATGAGGTTTTATTACTCTATTGATTACATTTATTATTCAATGCATACATAATAGGCTGGTACTTAGTGCATGCAGATAATAAAACACAGATTATAAATACTTCTTAATTGTGTTTTAAACAAATTAGTATTTGCTTTTGCACCATACTGTTAACAGTATTATAAAAATCACTTGCCGACAAAAAAAAATTTTTTTGTTGTAACACAAATCAAAATAGCATAATCTAATAGAATGGACCTATCCAAATACGAAAATAACAAATAAAAAGTTATAGCATGTAGAGTTTCCTTGTTAGAAAAAGAAAAAGTTGTAGAACCATATCGAATGTTGTGATACTTAACATCTATAGAAAAAATGATTTCAGAAAATTCTTAACCTTGTTTATTGACTATGTTTAGAGTTTTCACCTATTAAACATACCATACATCTAAGAGAAAAGCAAACGAGAAAAATACTAAGTTAAAACACTACTTAAACTTTATTTTTCCGTTTAAGATGTGTCCTATCTTGTCTCTTCAAAAACCAACAGTAATCACCCATCATGGCTGAATCTCATCGTCCTTGGTACCGAATTTCCATTGTTCTGATATCTTGGTGAAATCTTTCACCCTGCTCGTCACTAACAGCTCCCAAATTTTTAGGAAAAAATGACAGATGGGAATGGAGGAAGTGAATTTTTAATGGTATTCTGGCACCAAGCGCTTTATAGGCATCTAAGAGTTCATTAACTAATTGTTCATAATTTTCATCCATATTGTTGCCTAAAAATCCTCTTACTACATTAACAAATGAATTCGATGCGAGTTCCTGCCTGGTAAGCTTTTCCGTAAAATTGACATCGTCCAGCAATTTTCTGATTTGTGGCCCAATAAAAATGCCTTCTTTTAATTTGGCGTCACTTAACTGGGGAAAGACTTGTCTTAAGTATTTAAATCCATCACCATCTGTATTTAAAGCCTTCAGAAAGTTTTTCATCAGCCCAAGTTTAATGTGAAGAGAGAGGAAAAGGACATTTTTGGGATCAACGAGAGGTATAAATTTAACATTCTGAGATCCCGGTTGAAATTCGCTTCTTTCTGGCCAAATATTTGTTACATAGTGCTGATTTATTGCACGACTGTCCCATAAACAAAGAAAATAGCAATATTTTGTAAATGCCCCCTGAAGTCCCACTAAAATCGCTATAACTTTTAAGTCTTCACATCTGCAATTTATGCCTATTGTAGTTTCTTTTATCCAAAATCGTGCGCATATTTTCATAATTTTCTTTCATTGCACCTGAATGGGCAACTGGTATAGAGGGTTTTAAATTTCCATTATGCAATAACACAGCTTTTAAGCTATATTTAGATGAGTCTATAAATAAGCGCCACTCACGGGGAGAATGTTCAATATATAAAGTTCCTGCATTAAACTGTCTATATCAGTACACGCGCACAACGAATTTCCCATACTGTAGAATTCAGAAAACATAGCATTTCTTTTTCTGAAATTCGATATTTTTGTTTCTTTGTCCAATAGGTTCCATTCCTTAAGACGGGGACCCAGAAGTTCTGACTGTTGCTTGGATAACCCCAAATCACGTACTAAATCATTTAATTCACTTTGAACAATAAAATGTGGCTCTCCGGAACTGGGACCTATGGTAAAAGTAGGATCGATGTACTGTTCTTCTGAGCTGCCTGACGATGCTTTATCTCCATTATCTCCCAAATCAATAGCTTGCCAATTTAAAGGCACAATCGACACTGACAAATTTGCATTATGAGGAACAGGTCGTATGGCAGATTGCAAATTTGGATATTCTATATTGTGCTTTCACTTTTTGGAATGGCCTTAAGTCTTTATCAGGCAAAAACAACCGTCAGAATAATTGATGGGTTCTCGCCATACCATTGGAACTGCAAAAGGCATACTTTTTCTCTTTCCCTCTATCCACTGCACCAATGATACACTACAACTAACACAGCACACATGGGGAGCCCACCCCTTATCTTGATCACACCAAAATATTTAAAGTAGGCTTTTTTTACATTTTCGGAAAATGGCCTGGCTTGTGATTTCACCAGAAATTCTCCACAAATATAACAAAATTTGTCAGGAGAAATTTTGTAACTTCGGCGCATTTGACTCGACATTCTCGTCTTCACGTACACTTGCTTATCGATACACAGAGAACCACTCAACAGAAGAGCGATGTTTAACGTTTATTTTATGTCTAATGTTGTATACAACCCAGTTTAGGTAATTTTTCCGTTGTAAAATAGACCCATTTTAGCCGCCCCACAATAAAATTGCTTACCTGCCAATATAAAAGGTTCTAATTAGGCTATTAAAAAATAGTAGCTTGTCGGCCAGATTAATAAAATGGCCACATTCATTCCAATGAAAAGATGTTCTAATAATTCTCCAGTATCAGTGAGTGAAAAATTTATTATTTTAAATGAACATCATTGCATAAAACACGATTTGCTGCACAAGAAATTGTTGAACGATATTCGTGAATGACTAGAATTGGGAAGTACACCATTTTCAAATTATTGTTGAAGAGAAAGGTAGCAGGTCAAGTGGAGCCTCACAAAAAAAAACCAGGAAGACCAGCAAAAGCCCTTGATGAAGACACTAAATGTGCAATTCGAAGAAAAGTTTCACTTTTTTACTTTAAAAACGAAATACCCATTCTAGATAAAATTTTGATGGAGCTGGCTAAGATCACAGTAGTCCTTTAATAACTAAGAAACTCTTATGGTCAACTCTAAAAAATATGGATTTTGCCTGAAGCCTGGCCTACCAGAAAGCATTTTTAAAACACTTGAGAAGTATAAAGCAGTACCGCAGGGAGCATAAGATTTTTTATCTTGATGAGACGTAGAACAATGAAGGTTGTATAGTACAAAAAATGTGGCAAGACAAAAATATAAACAGTGCCCGCGAAGCTTTCGTCGAAGGCCTGTCAACGGGTATTAAAGTGGGAAACGGGAAGAGACTAATAGTTACACACATTGGAAGCGGAGCGATCATTTTTAAGAGAAGGTTTACTAACTTTTCATTCGTGCCGGGCGGGAGATTACCATGAGGACATGAATTCGAATTTTGGTTAAACGATATAATATCTTCTGGCTGATTCCATATGGATAACCCAAGCTATCATTCACGGCAAATAGAGAAGATACCTACTTCATCTTGAAAAAAACAAGAAATTATCGGCTAGCTAACTACCAAAGGTTTGAAGTCAATTTGATTAAGAAAAAACTACTAGCCTTAGCAAATTTACACAAAAATCGTTTTATGAAATATGCCGGGGAAGATATAGCAGCCAATCCTATAGAACTTATATGAGCGCAAGTGAAAAGATTTGTAGAAAAACAAAACACGACATTTAAAATGAAAGTTTTTAAGCTTCTGTTTGATCAAGCCATTAATGAAGTAGCACCAGGAAACTGGCGAAAAGCATTCCAGCATATGATTAAACAGTACTGTTAGAAAGAAATAGTGATTTTACATAAAAAAACGTGCAATATTTAAAAACGAGATTTTTAAATATTGCACATAAAACAAAACCTTATTACACAGTGCCACTTAAAAATTTTGTTTCTTTGTATAAACTTAAGTTAGTTTTTAGTGAAAACATTTAATTCTCACTGAAATTTACTATAAAAACTAATTCAATACTCTAATTATACTATTCAAAATTTTTATGGAATTTATGTAAAAATACCTGCTTTCTCAGGTAAAATGATGGAAAGGAACACTACTTTATATATGTTGTGGTGAGAATTGCAAAACTAAAAATAATAAAGCTTACGTTAAAGTCACGCTAACTTTAAATGTTATTAAAAATCTCATGCTCCGTTCATTTTTTTAATGACACAAGTAGAGGCTTACGTTATAACGGCGTTATAACGTAAGCATTTCAGTCTAATGGCAGAAGTATGCTAAAAAATGCTGCGTTATGTTTGGTTTCAGTTATAATTTTCCATTTGTAACAAATTTAAATAACAAATATGCCAAATATACAGCTGGAAAATGGATGGCTTTTAAACAAACATAAAAAAAACGTCCTGTTAACAACGAAAGTAGGTAGGTATGGTTTATTCGAAAAAAAAACACACAATTAGCTTTAAAAAATTTATTTTATGATATAAACCTAAACAAAAACAGATGTTAACTAAAATTATTGAAATAAAGTCTTTTAATGGAAATCTTATAGTATAGTGAATAACGCTAATGCTAATCTAAGGTTACAATAAACACGTAACAATTTTCTAAATTCTTACCTAATTTTTACACAAATACTTCACTTCAACTCAAAAATTACTATCACCGCCGATCATTTTTTAAGACATCTAGTTTTACAAGATATGTTGTTTTTTATACTAAAACGCGCACTGAAGCACTTTAAATCAAAAAATAGCCATGCACTGCCAAACGATTAATGAATAAGGATAATAAAAATGTGAGGTCGGATGTTAACATTTCTTCTGTTTTATATTTCTTTTGCTTTTAACCAGCGTTACGTGCCACGTCGGGTAAAATTACGACAACTCATGAAACATACATCAGACTTTTAGTAAAATTTGGATGCATAATAAATTTTCACGAAGGTTTGGTAAATTCGCGAAGTACTTTCACAGAACTTTGGTAAATTCGCGAAGTAATTATACACTTACATTATTCAAATGTTTTTTTTTTACATGTAATAGTGTAACAACACATTTTAATAGTAAAAGATTGATAACTGTTAAGTAAAATTTTAACTAAGGTACAACAACAGAACCCATTTATTATTTTTACAGTTCAAATTATGTAATTTTAACCCAATTTTTAACAGTGAGAAGAAGGAGAAAATGTGGGATCTTGACCACCTGACCGATCAGACGGTCAACCCTTTAATTATTATGTCAATAGATGTTGATAGTTCCTCAGATGCCGAAAAATATAACTTATTATAATTTTATTGTTGTGTAATAATATATAATAATAATTATTTTATCTATATATATATATATATATATATATATATATATATATATATATATATATATACAAATTAACCCAAAACCGGGTGGTACTACCTGCACTTGCTCAAAACAAAGAATTTTGCAATGAGATCAATGCCAAACTATAGAAGTGGCATAAATTATTGGTGGGTAACCCTGTGGTCCTTTTGCGTACCTTTGAAGTTTTATTCCTCTATACATTTCTGAAACAGACTATAAAGACGAAAATTATTCAGAAATTAAACTGGCTTTCGAAATATAAGACACCGGTTATGACTAGTGTTACAGACAGAATCCTCTTATAGAAAACTGGCTTGCTTTTTAAATGGTTCAAAGGTACAAAGCTTTAAAAATGTTGCATATTTGTAAATAAAATTTGGACTAGATACGATTTTATTCCATCTATCTGCCTAATTTCCACTGAAGTGGTGCAACAAACGTGCATCCTTACCGGCGTTGGCGTCGCGTCGCGGCTGCGGCGGTGGCGTGGACACGGCGGCGGCTGCGGCGCGTGTCTAACGCGTCTCGTGTCTAACAAGCACCGGCCCGCCCGCCCCTCTGAGCCCCCAATGATCTGAGGTGGTAAAAATGTTATCACTGATTTTGAAACATCAATCTTCTGTACTTTTAAAAGCATCCCAAACATTAACTAAGTATATTTCGTGAAAAATTAGCAAGTAACCTTCTCATAATGCAATTAATAATATCATATACATAGTGTCCCATTTTCAATAAATTTGTAGGGTATCTCACTTATTACTGAAGACAGAGGGAAGATGTTGCTGCACTGTGCTAGTTTTTCGTGCCGTAAGCAAAATTTGCATAGCTTTATTCATTTTTGAAATACAGAGCAAATTGAAAATTTGTACTTTACAGGTACCTTTCAAATCTTAGTTATAATACGAGTTTTTTAGTTAGTTCTTTTTCTAGGGGCCTCAAATATTGAGTTACAGGCCAAACTTCTATTTTTTAAAATGGAACATCCAGTATATTTTCTAAAAGCACATTCTTTCACGCTTTTTCAAACATATATAAAACTTAATATTTATTTAAGATAGTAATCCTGCAATTTGGGATTATTAACAAAATAATAACAATTTTACAAGTTGGCTGTGGTTGTAGGTACGCGGTGAAAAAACAAAAGCTTTTACTGACAACTATTACTGTCTTTATTTTGAGCTTATATCGGAGTGTGATTGTGGTGCAGAGCCTTAAGTTTTAGTTTTTTAAATAATAGCTAATATCAGAATCTATGAAAATTACGAAAAATATGACATGTTAGTTTGTTTTATTTAATTTAATGAAATCGAAAATGAAACTTATGAATCATATTTAAATAGGTGAGTCCTGAGTTATCACATTTTATTTTAATAGATACCCGGAAAGAAGGCAGCGTTACCCAGATATTTTTTTAAGAAACAGTTTACAAGATTATGGAGCATCCGCGACCAAAATTATATAACAAAGAAATTCAAGAAAGAAATTATGTTAATATTTTGGCTTCTGTAGAGGCATATCCTTCAAATTCATGTCGCGTCGTAGAAAAAGAAGTTGGTGTTTGCAAGACCCATTCCATTCAATATGCTAAATTATCATCAGGATTAAGAAAGTCAAGTCAAAAAAGCGCACCATCTAACTGGTTCCTATCCTGAGATCACCAAAGGTCTTCAGCAGATCTTCTCACCTTCGTAACTCACAACTAGGACAAATCCATCTAATTCCATGAAGAATCTCAGATGACTGCCTTTTAACAAATTATTTAATCAAATCTGCATGACGCACATACGATCTTTCTTTAGAATGTTATGCTTGAATTGCCAGTTTTTCCTCCAACCACAGTATTTTCGAGGTGACTGATGGCCTATCTGCAGTTATACTAACGATAATGCGCTTCATTCCAACATGTAATTTCTGAAACCTGTTTTCTTCTGCCAACCTTTCTTGCCTCCTTATTAAAATCTTATTTAAATGAACCAAATACTATTAATTCGCGGCATCGAGAATACAGCCAAGGAAGCTCACTTAGTTTATATTTCTGCAAGTTCCCCAACCAACTACCAAGTATGTTACAGGCATTTTTCTCGTAATCAAACTTTTAATAGCAATAGCATAACAATAAAATACGGTCGTAGTAGGATAATAGGAAGCTATTTTTATGAACGTATTTAGTGACAATGATTTAAAACTTATTAATTTATAAATGTTATGAAATGTAAAAACCTTGCTTGCCTTTCAAGCCCAATAACATAACCTCTTTTGACAGATTGTTCGATTCCCTAATATGCAATTTGATGTCTGTTGGTGTACTACGAGAATATTATTTATTTGTTCACTAACTACAGATTCACAGAGAAAAGTGAGGGTAATACAGGTGAAACTCCAACACTGTAGTGCAACTATTAAAAGAAGCATTAAAATGATGCCTTTAACAAACTGCGTCTCCGGGATCTACTGGCAGTACAAAATTATATATGGTGAAGAATTTAATAATATGCACCGCGTTTTTTCGGTATAATGACTCTAGCTTACCACTCCCGGACGACGTAAAGGATCTGGTGAGACACTCTAGAGCTACAAGATCTCAAGCGAAGAAGCGAACTATCATCACACTATCTGGAAAAGTACCAACATTAAAAGAAAAAAGCCTCTTACAATTCATGAAATGAAATGAGATCATTGAAAATTTATTTACACATCATGAAACGAGTAACAAATCTACCATTGTTACATCACGAAGAAATAAGACATAACAATAGCCACGGCATACATTGGTGGTTTTGACGAAAACTGGCATGTGTCTCGTGAGGTGAGCTATTTGGGTCATACACATATACGTTTTGACATATCTTGGATTAATCGGCAAAGATAAATATATAGTAATCCGCGAAAGACTGACTGGAAAGTTTTAAAAACAGACGTTGATGGAAACTTGGCGCAGATTAAAAAAAGATAAACAATACATCTGAGCTAGAACTGGCAGTGGAGCTGCTAACAGGCGCTGTGAACTATAAGCTCATAAGGACTATTGTCCACTTGTGAGAATTCCAGCAAGAACGTTCCCTGGTGAAACTCTCACCACAATACAAGGGGACGGACAGTAAAATCAGGCAAACAAACGGGAATATTGGAGGCTTATAAAATCTTCCTGACTAAGTATAAAAAGAAGTTGAGAAAGAGAGAACCATGGAAAGCACTGTGAGGAGGTAGAATGGACTTCGGAATGCGCCAGGCTCCAAAAAATGCTCTCGGAGTGCGCTAAGCATAGTATACAATCTCTGGTTAAGAGAAGTATATGTCAACTGATAAGGGCACAATGACTGAACTATGTCGGTCTCGCTTTCCTACTTTTCAATTACCCAGCGAACTGCGTGGAGAGTTGCGCCTCAGAGGACCGGAAGAAACCTCCCTCCGGTTATCATGGGAGTCTTGGCAAATCGCTAAAAAAATTGTAACTCTAGCGAAGGTCAAATAAGCTATAAATTCATTTGACCCTTTTAAATCATCTGGACCGGATGGACTGTGCTACAGGAGGGACACATTGATTATCAGACTGTGCGCTAATGTTGAAGTTAGTTTGGCCCTAGTTTATATACCGAGGGTGTGGAGGCTGACCAGAGTCTTGTTTATGCCCAAACATCGGTGCAATAATCACTCGGAACCAAAATCATACAGGTCAATAACACTTATGTGCTTTGCTCATAAAGCAATGGAGAAACAGTGAGCAGGTATATTTAAGATGAAATTGTGGGAAACTCCATTCCTTCAAGACCAACATGCCTAAAAGACAGCAAAATCAACTTCATTTGGAGCCGATTGCAGAAGGATCTTAGTTTTGTGGGAAGGTAGGTAGAATATGAAGTTTTTAGTACCAGTGTGAACAAAGCAACCATTATCCGCTTCACCACGAAGAGGAATGTAGTGGAGCTTGTGGTGAATTGGTGCCAAAATCCAATAGAGGTCAAGTATTTGGGAGTATCCTTTGACTCCAAACTAACCTGGAACGGGCATGACGAAAATCAATAGGTCTGTGACCACCTTAGGAATGGTCAGACGACTATACTGCAAAACATAGGGACTCAAAGCAAGTATGATACAATGATTGTACGCTACATAAGCAGCACTGGTATTGTGACCAAAAATGCTGCATAACAAAGTGATGCTGAAATTGAGCAAAGACTTGCCTGCTTGAGCATCACTGGGGTGATGAAGTCAACAGCTACAGCGTCCATAGAGGTTAATCTCGGGCTGCCACCTCTGCACATTATGGGGGAGGCGAGTATAGGACCTAATTGGCTAGAAATGAATCTGTTTATTGGTTGCAATCTAAGAATAGGTCAATTTTGAAAATGAGATCAGAATATAGGCCCCCCAGCAATCATTATGATTTTCACTTTAAAATCGAGGATAAAAATTGCGGGTTGTTATTTTTTTCATATAGGGGGATTGGTTTAGTTTACCGACGTATCAAAGACAGTCGAAGGAACTGGGGCTGGGATCTATAGAGTGCGGCCGAGGAGAAGTTTGAATTTGTCACTCTGCGCTTCCTCCACCGTCTTTCAAGCAAACATGTTCAATGTGTGTAGGAAAATAGAAGGAGGGCATATATATATATATATATATATATATATATATATATATATATATATATATCACACAACTATATTTGCTCGGACAACCAGCCCTAAAGGCACTTCATGTCCGAAGGTTACATCTAGACTGTGTTCTGGTTTCCAGGCCATATTCGAAGGTAATGAGAAATCCGATAAGCTTGCTAGAATAGGCTCATCTGAGGCCCCTATCTAACCAGAGCCCGTCATTGAAGTATCTAAGTGTACAGTACGAGACTGGGTAAGCAAATGGTTGAGGAATAGACACAAGATCTACTGACAAATTAGACAGGGATATAGACATAGCAAAACCTTTATTGTAGAATCTGATGTTATACTTGCTGAAAATCTGTGTCTTCTGAGTAAAAATCAGTTAAGGACAATTACAGGCATCCTTACAGGACACGTCGCTGGCAAAGACCATCTGAGTAAATCAGGGGTATACGCTGGTGACCTAACATTCAGATTCTACGGCAGGGAAAATGAGACAGCTATACATATTTTGTGCTATTGTGAAGCACTGGATCGCAATACCGGAGGTTAACCCAGACAAAGTTATGGATTTTCTTATTCTGGATCTGAGCCAATTTGCTCAAAGTTTTAAGCTGAAAACTTAATTAGTTATAATCGGTATTCTGCGGGAGTTCGAAAAAGATTTCCCAACTCTAACAAGAGAAAAAAAGTATAGATTTATACCTTCACAAGCGACCCGCGGTCAAACTTTTATTTTATTAAATATATTTAAAAATACAAAATACACCGTATGGAAAACTGGTTTCGGTGAAACCTACTGATTGTTTTATATATGTCACTTCTTGATCTCCTGAAAAAAAGATGCCACATAGCTACAATCTAATACTATGACTAATTTTTAACATATTGGGTGTTAAACAAAAATCCCATATAAGATACACGCGGAAAATGGCAACATATTAGCTTTTTTAATATATTTAACGTACAATAAGTATCCATATTACTTCTCAAAATAAGAAAAAAAATTGTTAACATAGGTCCGCAAATGATTTATTCTCGATATACAGGGCGTTATATTATTAGAGTTATTCGCCCTATATTTTGGAAATTAAGTGTTTGTGGACTTATATTCATATAAAACGTATTTCTTATTTTTGGAAGTACTATACTCTAAATTTGGTTTAATCCTTGGTTTCTCATATATATTTTTTATGGGATTTGAGCAGTCATATACAGGGTGATTCGTGAGGAAATGTCAATACTTCAGGTACATATTCAGGACCAAAAAATTAACATAAAAGTCTATATAAAAATGAGTGTCCGCAAGGCCTTAGTTCTCGAGATACAGGGTGTTAAAGTTTTTATTTAATTTTCCTATTTTTTAAATAAAATCTATGATAATGTAAATAATGGAGTGAAAATTGATATACGAGGGTTTTTTGGTATGACAAATTCGAATCTAATATTAGTATTGCTCTTACTTGTAGGAGGCGCCACCTACATGTCTTTCTACTCCTTCGAACAATCACAACTTTTTGGTACAGTCTTGTATTACATTTTTGGGTAAAACAAATTATTCCTTGCCATTTCTACGTCAAAAAGGTATACCTGTTAAAAGTGGATACGAGCAACCGTTTATAGACTTTTAAGTTTATTTTTTGGTCCTGAATATGTACCTGAAGTATTGACATTTCCTCATGAATTACCCTGTATACAGTATATGTTAATAACTAGTTATAGAATTAGATTGTGCCCATGGTATCTTTTGCTCAGAAGATCAGGTTTGCTCAGATGATCAGGAACTACAATAACTGCTACAAAAATCAGGCAATTTGACGGAAACCGGTTTTCGATGAGGTTTGTTAGTGGTCCACGTGATCGATTCAAAGTATAAATGGTTGAGTAAAACATCAAGTATTTATAAATTATGAAGACTATGAAGACTATTGAATTGTATGTATGTATGTGTATGTATTGTGAACTTTTTCGAACAAATTTTGCCTATAGCTTGTAACAGTTTAATTTTGTTATAAGTGCATTTCATTTAACAGTTTAATTTTGTTATAAGTGCATTTCATTGTATGATTAATTTAATATTATAATCTACTACTTTAGTATTAAATTTAGTGATTAATATGTACGCCTTGTTGGTTTGATTTACTTAGATTTTAGTAGTTTTCTTATTAGAAGCGGTTACATTGTTCATATTTAAGCGAAATATAAATTCAACACCTTTTGCAGCAAATTTCGGTACACACAGTGTCACCTCTCGATAAGTAGTTAATTTTGTACCTATATCTGAACTCAAGATATAAAGGAATAATTTTCAGTAAATGGTATAAGTTTAGCGTTCGTTCATAGATGTCGCCAAAAAAAATCAGTTCAAATATAATTGTTGGATTTATTTAATTTTGCCGAATTTAATAATTATATACTGTATAAGAAAAACTTCAAATAGCATTTTAGACAAACTATTTAATTCCCATATATTTTACAGAGTAGATATAAATTAAATTTTATTAATTTTGAAAACCTGTTTTTCTACAACCGTCCTTAAAATCCTATTTTACACACTGATTGCAGTAGCTAAAGCTTGTTTTCAAGCACCGATGCGTGAAATACAATGCTTTCCCTAAAGGATTTACTTCACGCACCGGCTCAATAAGAAATGCATGGGCCGCCATTAATTTTAGGCACCGGGCCCGCACTGGTAATAATTTTATTAGGCGGCCGTGCCTCGCAATTTGTATCGTTGTCATGGTAACGAGTTGTCAAATTGCCAATGCAAACAGTTTAAAATAGACACTTTAAGTTCGAATAGTAATTTGAACAGTTTATTATTTTAAGTTATAATAAGCAATAATTATGGACTCTGATATAGAAATGTGTACTCCACCGGATATTACGGAAGCAGCGAAAACAGCTAGTAATTCTCTGTTACCTCAGAAGTCAAAGGAAATTTATGAAAACACGTACAATAAATTTATGACCTGGCGCAGTAAGAACAATATTAAAACCTTTTCTGAAAATGTTTTACTCGCATATTTATCAGAATTGTCAAAAAATGTGAAATCATCAACACTATGGAGTCATTATTCAATGCTAAAAAGTACTATTAGCATTAAAAATAACATTGACATTGGTAAATATCCAAAAGTTCATGCATTTTTAAAACGGAAGAATGAAGGATATATTCCACAAAAATCTTGAATATTGGAGAAAGAACAAATTTTCAAGTTCATAAATAAGGCTCCTGACGAAGTTTTTTTATTAACCAAAGTGATATTAATATTTGGGATTGCTGGTGCTCTAAGAAGAAGCGAAATTTATAAGCTAAAAATGTGCGGTATTCAAGATTTAGGAAGTGTTCTTGTTGTATCCGTCCCTGATACAAAAACCAAAATAACAAGAAAATTTACCATTACCGAGCATTTAGAATTATACAGAAAATATGCCGCCCTTCGTCCCTAAAATTATCAAGAAAACAAATTCTTCATCAAGTATCAAGGAGGAAAATGTACTCGCCAAGTCGTCGGGATAAACAAATTTGGAAAATTGCCTAGTGAAATAGCAAAATTTTTAAAACTACCACATCCAGAAAAATATACAGGCCATTGTTTCAGACGATCATCTGCTTCCTTGCTAGTTGAAACCGGTGCAGATTTACTAATGTTAAAACAACACGGCGGTTGGAAATCTTCAACGGTAGCTGAGGGTTACGTAGAAAATTCCCTTAACAAGAAAAATGATATTTCAAATAGACTTTTGTCAGTTCAAAATCCAAATATGACCTCGATCACAAGCAGCAATATTATTAACAAATCATCATCAAAGGAGGCTACAGAAGTTAAATTTAGTAATCTAACAAATTGCAACATTACAATAAATAATTACAATAATTATAAAGAAGAAAATTAAATAATTTAACTATAATTTCTATTAAAAAGTTAAAATTATTATAAAGTAGAAAATTAAATAATTTAACTATAAGTTCTATTAAAAAGTTACAATTATTATAAAACAGAAAATTAAATAAATAGTTCATTAGTTTAATTTGTATTACATAAAGGAGAAAATTAAATAGTTTAATTTTATTTCGTACTTGTATTATTTACGGTTGTAGAAAAAGTATAGTGTGCAATACGTGCGTGAAGACTTTTATACCCTTGTGTGATATTGTGACCCTCGCCTTCGGCTCGGGCCACAAACATCACACTCGTGTATAAAAGTTAACTTCACGCACTTGTTACACAATATACTATTTCGAATCTTTTATACAAGTCTTGGGATTTTCGTTTTCCTTGGCTAGATATGCTGCATTTTTAGATTCGAGCGTATATTTTGTATAACTCTTCTGTCGCTGTAAAAAAAAACCAAATCATTAGTACCCCAATAAATTCTTTAATATAAAGTCCATATTATGTATTAACAATATTGAACTGTAAATACTTGTATTAAAAAAAAAGGTTGCCTTGATAAATATTTCTTTTCAGATATACCTAGGATTATTTTTAGACTACAGATACTATATATACACCACTTCATACTTTCTCTTAAATCTACATTTTATTATTCGTGTTCGCTTTTGCTGTGAATATGTAACATATAAAGGTATTTTCATTTAAGTTAGAATAAATAACCCAAAGGTATTCCTCGATTCATTATTAATATTCTTACCTTTTTTTCCTGAGACTATATAAACTACAGCCTTCTTATAATTTCTATCAATGTTTGATGTTCCGAAATTCAGATTGACTTTTGTGTGTCCATAGTTGCATAATTACTTGGAGCATTATCGCTGTTGCCAAGTCTATTCCTGCATTATTTCCTGTATCTTTCTCAACCAATGGAGAGTCGTTTTTCTTGTCTAACATGTTAATCATACCCTTGTTTTATTCCGTCTATCTGCTCTTTTGGCAAGGTTGTTAGCACCTGACATATTCTTGCCAATGGTATTCCGCCACCTTAGTTAACCAAAGTTCTAGATGGAAAGGAAGCTGGGGGAACACATTTTTCACTTTTCTGGTCACCTGCAGATAAACCACAGGTCTTCAGCGCGGGTCTGAGGAAATAATCCAGGAAAATCTTGGAAATCCGTTAGCGGGATTTTTCCTCAACACCGCAATAGTTTTTCGGGCACATTATAGTTTGCACGGTGAGTGTTATTTTTCGTGCTAGAAAATCTCTCCAAGAGAGGATTTGACCAGAAGATTGGACCAGACCGCCATTTTCCATGCCCTTGTACTTGGCACGTGAAACCACTTTTTGACTAGAACTGAGTGACCCTATTGGATAGGTAATTAGCTTTAATATCATTTATCTTGAAAAGGAGATATTTTTTTTCTGAAATTTTGCATGATTTTCAATTTCGTAATTTGGTAATTTTTCTCATTTTTTTTTTTTGGAATTAACTTTTGCCCGGCTAGCTCAGTCGGTAGAGCATGAGAAAATCCAGGTTTATTTCTATTCACAATTGGAGAAAGTTTACCCTGTACCCAGAAGTTGTATTATCTTCCACTTAAATACCTTTTTTATTTTAATGTGTTATTTAACTAGTTATGAACTTAGGATTGCCAACCATCACGGTTTGGCACAAATTATCCCGGAATGAGTTCCGGTGTCCAGGCCAAACTATAATTCTAAAGTCAAAGTCAAGTCACTGACTTGACTTGACTATAATTCAACTGGGATACCAGGATTATCTCGGAATCGGAGGTTATATTTAATTACCTAAATACAAAAAGTATGCAGTGATTTAACATCACTTATTGATGTCTTTTTTTTAAGTTCAAAGCGAGAACCTTTCATTAGTAATCTCTTGATAGTTGTTTTTTTCTTAGGCGTACCGAAATCACTGAGAAAGTTTCAAGGTGAGCTTTTTTTAGGTCAGCAGTTAATAGTCGTATGTCGGTCTTAAGCTTCAAGGTGAGGACTTTTTTTAAGATATCAGGTGATAGTTGATTGTTTCTGTTTCTTAGGTGACTCGGATTAAAATTTCTAAAAGTTGACAACCCTTATTTACTTTATGTAATTAAAAGTAATGTAACTTTGAACCCTAATTTTTTAAGAGTTTAGATAGAGGTTTTTTACATATTCTTCGGTTTTGATGATGTTGAAAACGTAGAAAACTGTTTTCTACATGTCGAAAACTAAGATGAAGAAAAATATCCAACCCAGCCCTCGGGCAGCATTTTAAACAGCCTGTACTAGATCATTAACAGGTGAATAGGATATTCTTAGAAAATAAATAATGATGGCGCTTACGGAAATTTTCTTTTACCTTGTGGGCCATAGTTTAATGAATTCTCAAAGTTATGAGATAGGAGAACAATAACAAACTAAGATTTGTTAGGTATTGGTTCATCTAGCTGAATTCGCAATATTGTCCGTTGTGTCTGTACAGGCAGTATTTGTGGCAGTTATTCATTTAAATTAATTCTTGCTTCCTTAAGAATAAATTTTGAACTGAAAACTTCCACTGAACATTTTGACGACCCCAGTTTTCACAGTTCTGTTCCCCCCGTGCATCCCTCCATCGGCAGCGCGATGTGGCGGTGTCGGCACGCGACCAAAGGTTCCCCCTCGGCCGCGCGTCCCTCTGGCCGCCCCGACGTCGACGCTCACTCGACGCCTCATTGCCCAGAAAGTGACGCTATCGAAAGGACGGCCGCCGCGACGCTCGCATCAGTTACGCTACGCGCGAGCCTAAAAATACGAACTTTGCGACTTAAAAATAAAATTTGTTAAGTTAGGAAGTATCTTGCTTTTGAGTAGAAAAGTTGTTTTAATTAAAGATCAAGTACGAGATATCTTCATACAAAAGAAAATTTATTTTACTTTTGAATTTTGAAAAAAGTTTTCGCGCGGTTTGAACTTCCGCGAACTATCCTTTAGAACAATCTCCGGATATTCTACAAACATTACGGACGTACTACCAACAAAGGGTGAGTACCACATTTTTTTGCAAATATGTTAATTGTTTTTGATTGATCTGAAATACTTTTATTTTTAAAGTGGGTTCATCATTAACTATTATTACTCAACATAGCTGAAAAGTCAAAAATTTGAAACATGTTGGTAATAATAGATTCTTTTATATAGAGAAATTTTAAAGAAGCAATTTTTTTCAGCCCACTTTATATAATTTTACTTCAAAATTTCTACTTCTAAAAAAGGTCCCTCTGCCTTCTGTCACATGCTGGGAATATTTTAAAAATATTTTTTTTTGCTGTTACTAAAATACAAAATAACACATAGTAAAAATAAGCCACGACTAAATTTTAAAAAAGTCATCACTAGCTTCGGTACCGAAAACAACAGAAAAGGGGCGGGGGCAGAATAACTTCCTTAGCTACGTCACTAATATTTTGTTGTATAAATACTACGCTTACCATACCAAATTTAAATTAATTGTGAAATCAGTTTTATTATCGGAAATATAACAAATCTCAATAGGAAAAAAATAACCTGCACTTGAATTTGTTACCTAATATTTTTGAACAAGCATTTGGCAAACTTTGATTTTGAAGACTATGTGTTGGTATATCATTTATTATTACCGAACTCAGATAAAACATTTTTTTTAAGAATAGAACATTTTGCGATATAGACATCATGCTGTTCTAAAGTTCAAATATGGGAACAATGTTCACCTTTGTTTTGTAGGGAAGTATGTTCTAATAGAAATAAACGGACATGGAGTCAAGTAACAAATCAAGATTTAGTTGGCGATATTATACAGGATATATTTAAAATTAGAATGTCTATAAATCAGAATTAAACAATTTTTACAAGGTAAAAAACAAATATAATATTTCTAGTCTACTTTGAGTTTTTTCTTTATCTAATATTACCTGCTTAAAACTCTTCTGTTAATTAAACAATATTTGAATATTATTGTCCTCGTGTGCGTATTATAGGACAAGGTCTCGAAGGTCTGCTCTTGTAGGACAAAATCCTAGGTTCTTAGAGATCGATAATGCCAAAAATGTAATTAACAAATTTTAAAAATATTATCCTGTCCTATCTATCTATCCTAGCTGTCAGTATAACATGTCCAGAAAGTGAAAAAAAGTAGATTTTTATGAAGCGAAAAATAAAACAAAATATATTGACATAAAAACCATCTATAGAATAACAGAGTTTCTTCCATTAATAGAAAAAATAATAGTTTAGCTAACAAGAAGAAAAACTCGTCTAGAATTAAGCGGCGAATTAGGTTTTCTTACAAAACTATTCACGTTTAGTGATGTACATCTTACGCAAGATGTTGACCAAAATGTATGGTTTCCACAAGTGTACGAAAAGTGACATTTTTCTTGCCCCCAGAGTGACAAATGTCACTTTAAGGGACTAAAAGTAAAAAAATCTTGTATGATACTCGTGAGCAAATTGCGTTTAAGACACTCATATGAAACTTTCATATGCGTGCCCTAAACATGTATTTTCCACACTATAGTATCATAAATAGCTTTAGGTACTCTTAACGTACTCGGTACTTGAGGTACCTCTGATTTGACATGTCTAACTTTTGCTAAATCGGTTGTTTATTTCTCGAATGTACGCTTCACCATGTATAATATGTGTATGGTGAATCACATCAAGTCGACTCAAGAAGCATTTAAGTACACATAAAAGAGGAACACATCATAATCAGACATATCAAAACACGTCTGGTCAAAGCAATACCGAATCCAGAGAACTGGGGGTGAAATATTGCACAGGGAGCAGCACAGCAAAAATGAATGTTCATAGATAGAAATCCGGATATTTTCAGTAAGCCTAGCATAGTTATTCCAAAATTATGGAATCCCATTTCGTGTCGAAAATAATCTCTTGAAATTTCACGGTTAGGTACGCAGGGGATATAATTAGCATTCGAAATGTTAGGAAATCAAATTCAAATCAATTCATTCAATAGGCATACTTAAAATAAAAATAAATATCTTATCTTTAAATAGAGCTTTAAATTCTCTTGAAGTTCAGGTCTACTTTTGGTTCTTTAGAATTGGAAATATGCTGAATGACACGTTCGTTAAAATTGCACGCGCATTCCTTTTATAAACGATTTCTCGATACTTAACGTTACTAAAGCAAATAATCTATCTTGGCCCAACTCCTCAACAAAATGCATAAGCCCTCGAAAAACTCCTGGATTTTCAGATCTTCACAACCACATATCCAATTAGCTAAGTCGTACATACTTTTGCGAAAGTTTCGGTGAACCTCTTTACTTTTGTCTTTACTAGTTTGTCATATATTAAGTTCTGGCAAATTGCGATCACTTACCTTGAATTCGGTTATTTTCTTAAAATTAAATTCTAAGCACTCTTTAGTTGTTTAATTTTTTGCACTAATGCCATTTTATTTCGTCTACATTCACACCTCAAACATAGACCACCTTGAAATTGGTTATTTTTGCAAAATTAAGTTCGTAAGCACTTTTTAGTTGTTTATTTTTTTGCACAAGTCACTACCAACATTTTATTTCCTGTATATTTCGAACTCATACATGGATCATAAATTTAAAAAAAATATATATATATATATATATATATATATATATATATATATATATATATATACAAAAAACAGTATATAAATCAATTTTCATCGATTAATAACGTTGGAAACAATATCGAGTTAGAATATCGACTGCGTGACCTCTGAACAATGAAACTTCCACATGCCGACGTGATGCCGCGACCGATCGATCGAATTATGAGAAGAGACCGGCTGATGATCCAAATCGAATTTCATATTCCATTTGCTATCACGTTCGGCTCGCTCGCTAGCTGTGAAATCTTTGGGTACTTTCAAGCTTTAAGGTAATCAGGGCAATTCGGACTGTCCAGCCTAGCTTAGTATAGCGTATTTTATTATGCCTAAGGAATGCAACGAGACCATTCGAACCGCCGCGCGGCTAATAGTGTAGCGTATTTAACTTTTCCCAAGGTTCGCGTTTTATTGCAATTTATTACTGAATCAAATGGAGATAATGCAAGTCCAGCAGTTTAGAGAATATGCTGCATTGTCTACTACTTTAAAATACCCGGTAAGAAACTTTATCACTTTATGACGAGCAACAACAAAAAAAACGATCTTACAATTGTCCAATTTTTAAAAAGTCGAACTTTGTTAGTACATGCAGCGTGTAACAAAAGTAAGGAAACGGCGAAAATCTCAAGTACCGCTTACCTGAATTTAATGAGAAGATGTACACGTAGGTATGAAATTATGGCGGATTAAATTATTGTTTTTATTGGAACACTCTATTACTTTTTAAAATCTGCGTAAAATTCTCAATACTTTTTATTAAGAGCACTTTTTATGAAAGTCAATAGTTTTTGCGAAAATAAAGGTCTAATATCCATAATTCAATGTATTATCTTTTTATTAAACTACCTGCACACAAAAGGTTACTTGATATGTTTGACGTCAGATTTGTTGATTTACAAAAATAAATCGTTTAAGTGAAACCTAAACATTAAAAAGAATGCCAGCCTCCTCGATTCATCTGCATTCAATCTATATTCGCTGCTTTAAATATTGGAGGTCATTGGGCTTAGTTTTGTATACGATATAAAGTACTCGAGGGGCGTCAAGTCTGGAGACCGAGGCGGCCACTCTATAGTACCCCTACATCCAATCGAACTTCCAAAAAAACATTGTCTAAATATTCCCGAACATTCAGAGCAAAATGTGGTGTAGCACCATCCTGCTGGAACCATAGTTTATCATTTGATGAACCATTACCTAAAAAAATCAAGTTTAAATACTAAATAGGTAAAGTAAGGAACTTACGGTTATTCGGAAATAGTTCCGGCAAAGCTGGGACAATTTCGGTCCTTAAAAGATTCAAATATCTTTCTCAGTTAATGTGACTTTACCGATTATTTGTGCATCCTTTATACCACACCAAACTCTTTTGGGGAAATTGCGTATGATTTTCACGTATCCAATGTGGATTTTCCCGGCCCAATATCGATAATTATGCCTGTTAACTTTTCCATTCAAAAAAAGTTGTTCGCAAGCAAAATAATTTGTTTTGACAAAATTTACATTGGTCTTGCAACGTTCAATCATGATTTCACAAAATTTCCAAGCGTCTATCGTGTTCTTCCTCAGAGAGTCCTTGCACCAAAGTTATTATGTATGGATAAAACATTTCGGTGTTTTATAAGTTGGTCTAGGGATAAATCATCTATTCTTCCTAATGTTAGTAAAGGTGCGGATTTTCTTCTAAGCATTCAACATTCACCTTATCATCGTTGTGCTTTTAGGTCCGCCAGAACGTACAGCATTTTACTTTTCTAGTTTCACGAAATTTCTTGTTAATTTTACTTACGGTAAATTCGGATTTGCCAGGGATACAAAATTAATTGAAGAGCATAAAAAACTGACTACTTATCGATATCAACAAACAAGTCCTCACTTTCATAATTGGTTTGCAAAGAAATCAAAGAGCGAAAAGAATACTTTTCATTATAAATATATAATCCGTTTATTCATAATTGTCGATGTTATTGACTGCTAATCGATATCATCGGCATTATTCCACACGTATCGGCACTTATTGATAACAACCAATATCTCGATTTCTATTTACCTATTGTTATTCCATATGTCGCTAACATATCGATAATTATCGATATATCGATAAAAAACCATCCCTAGTGGCGAGCACACATGCATACACAAGCGATTATTCGCCAAAATCAAATCGAAATCAATCGGGAAAATAACAAATGCTGAATAATCGCTGTAGTAACCCTTCCGCACTAAAAAGAAATCGTCGATTAACAATTAATCGATGCTCGTTATTCGCCGACTGTCGCACGTGTGACGCCGGCATTGATAATGTTTTATATCAGATGGGATACAAATAAATACAGAGATAAAATAAATATCACGACCATAAAATTTAGTTTCTTGCGTGACCATCTTAGAAAAGTAAACACATACGAACGAATATATATATATATATATATTGTATGTTGGGTTTTCTAAGAATTCTTCTTATTCTCCCTTCCTCCTTTTTACGATTAGAATACTTGTTGCCTTTCTCTGTTCTTAATTATATAGGTTTATTTTTCTTTCAAACACTGACATTATATTATATATATATATATTACATTATATTATATATATATATATATATATATATATATATATATATATATATATATGTGTTTGTTCTTAGTCATTCACGCATGGAAAAATACAATGTGTTTTCATTCCGGGTGTACATCCGTTCACTACTATCTTTCTGA
>JAUTXW010001357.1:0-31619 GCA_030620095.1 Kuschelorhynchus macadamiae
AGATGTCTTTAAAGGAAGCCCATGATGTTCCAGCTGACTTGGAAAACAATTGTTCAGCTGAATTTACAGCTTCTCCAGGCCTACAGTCTGGGGTAGGCGGCGGCCATTCAGCTCCCGTTGTCGGAAACAAACTGCCTGCTGAAGATAGTTTACGACTTGTTGCTAATATAAGTGATTCTTTAGATAAAAAACAAAATGAACAACTTCTTCCGTTGCATTTTCTATTGCCTGTCATGAAAGTACGGATGCGTGCTGGTGTGGCGCAACTCGCTGTTTTTCTTCGTGCGGTTGATACAGATATCAGTGTGTATGAAGAATTACTGGAATTAGTACCATTGCATGATACAACAACTGGGAAGGATATTTTCAACGCTGTTTATGGACTTCTGCAAAAGTACAATTTAGACTTGTCAAAACTGTATTCCGTTGCAACAGACGAAGCTTCTTAAAATGACTTAATGAAAAATGGCTTCGTTAAAATATTATAGACAAAGATCAGAGAAACGGGCAGTGACAAACCAGATTTTAATTATATTCGTTGTATAATCCACCAAGAAGTTTTATGCTCAAAAGTGATCAAGGAAAAAAGTGTTTTAAAGTCAGTGAAAAAATTATAAACTTTATAAGGTCACGAGGCCTTAATCAGCGACAGTTTTCTGCATTTTTACGTGTTTTAAAAAGTGAGTACACTTTACCATATTATGCAGAGGTGCGATGGCTTTCGTGTTCTATGGTACTCCACCGGTTTTGGAAACTCAAAGAAGAAATATGCGTTTTCATGGAGGCAAAAGGAGTAGATGTCAGCTTATTATGCGATGTACCTTTTTTACAAGATCTTTCATTTATGGTAGATATCATAAAACACTTGTCGGACTTAAATACGAAATTGCAAGGACCACGTCAAGTTATTACAGATATGCATGATCACGTGAAAGCTTTCAAGCGTAAGATGATGTTGTGGGAAAAACAGTTAGCAGAGGATAATCTGTCACATTTTCTGACTTGTAAGGCATATCAGGAACGCACAAGTGTTCCAATATCATACAAAATATATTCAGAGAAAATGAGAGAAAATCAGGAGACCCAAAGAACAATTTTTCTCCTTCTGGTCTTTTCACTATCGATAGAATTTGCAAATGGAAGTAATTGAGAAGCGTTTGGTACATTCGAATTTTATAAGACTTGCCTGTTCAATACCAAGAAATGAGAAAAGATCCTATCAAGAAGCCTATAAGTGTAAACAACTATTTTCTCTCGATTTCGACGCAGTTTTAAAAGTTATTTCCGCCGGTCTTTTCACAAAATATATCGAGAGCGTTTTCAGGATAAGACCCAAGAGTTACGGTCTTTTCACTATCGATATTGATAAAGTTCCCCCTCACTTGCAAATGGAAGTAATTGAGATTTAGGGTCAGATCCATTTAAAACAAAAATTTGATATTGTTGGTACATTCGAATTTTATAAGTACTTGCCTGTTCAATACCAAGAAATAAGAACATTTGCCTGCAAAATCCTGTCAATGTTTGGAAGTACCTATAAGTGTAAACAACTATTTTCTTTGATGAAAGGAAACAAGATGGCGATTGACGGACGCACACACTTGAGACGCAGTTTTAAAAGTTATTTCCGCCGATAAATTCGCACAAATAGACAACTTAATTAAAAACAAAAGATGTCAAATATCTGGCAAAATAATTTAATGTTTGTAGTTTTTTGTAATGTTCTTTTTATTGAAAATTTAATACACAGACTTGTCCTATAATAGTACTTTTTCTCAAGATTTTCAGTAGTTTGTTTTCTTTAACATAAGGTTTTGCGGCCCACTTAGTCGATGGTCTTCATGCTTTTGGCCCACCAGTGACTTTGAGTTTGACATGGCTGGTCTACACAAATTTTATATGTTTGTATTTTAAGGACTTTAAAACAAGTTTTATTGTGATTAAGTTTCTTGATCCTCTCAAAAAAAAATATTTTTTACAGTTCCGATACATTTTAAAAGTCAATTGAAATAAAAGAATAAATAAATAAATTATTGTAATTTTTAACTATGAATTAGTTCGCTAAAATACACTTGTTTTAGTGGAAAAAATAATTTTAGTTCTCGTGTTATTCTCTGTATTACTTGATCACTTATCAAATAAATCACATATCTGTTTCGTAACTCTAAAGGAATTAAGAAATCGGAATTAAAGTCAATAAAAATAAATTATTTCGAGCGCCAGAAAAATCCCGAGCCGAACAGGAAATCATTTGACGACAAAAAAGCAGTTAATTAATGCTGCTAAGCCATTCTTTCCCATAGTGATACGAAAAAAGTGGAAACGACAAGTTTTACGCATATCATTAGCCAAAATTCACAAATCTCTTTTTAACTTGATCAACTTTACATAATACTGCTGTACGTAGTTGCCAGATTTGCTGAAGTCAGAATGGCTATTTGACAAGTTACATGAATCAATAAGCTTGTACAATTGATAACTGATAACAGTTTGCACTTACCAACTACAACATTTTGGACTCACATTAAAGTCTTTCGAACCTAATTTAGAAAGAAACGTACAATGCATCTTGCATTTTTTTTTCGACGTTACCCTAAAAAGTGACCTGCATAACTTTATTTGCATACATTTCCTTTTTCAAGTTGATTTAATTTATTTCAGATTTTTTCTACACATTACAGTTATGGTTTAAATTTGCGTTTTTTTTTTCTCGTTCTGTGTGGTTTTTTTATTCAAAATGTTTGTTATAATTTTCAAAATTCAGTGTAAAGAACCTAGCTCATGCCCAAAAATAATCCTCCTATCTTGTACAACAGTCATCTCTAATTTTTACTAGAAGAAATATTTCTTAGATCATATTTTCCCAAATGTAAGGATATTTAGCTCACAAATACACAACTTTTATGTCCAGGAAAGTGGTCATATGAAGTAACTCATCAGATCATCGTATGTGCAGCATATACAATTGCCTTCGTATAATTTGCATAATATTAGATTTAATATGCCACCAGCTTCATTGATCATGTTTCGACAGCTTTGGCAACATCGTATGTATCAGCTCACCTCGTGTATTTCCTGCAGTTTAATTTCGATGTCCCCTCAGGACATATAGTAGGTATACTGACCCCATAATATACCTGTTCATTCATACACACTCACACATCGTGGGAAACTGTTCTGCAGCGGATGGCAGCAGGCCTCGTATGCTTTTCTCTTTTCGACAAACGTTAAGGGACGTAGGTTTGTCTTCGTTGTTTTGTCAGATTCTGGCCATCGATATACCGATTGCCTGCAAGTAATAGTTGTAGATGCAGTGGTGTAGAATTGTAATTTATCATCATTAGTTTGTTGTTCAAAAAATTATCGAATAATAAGACATTTTAGAATGAATATAAGTTGCTAAACAGTTACTCCAAAATTCCATTTAACATGGGAAGAAGTCGAAAATAATATTGAAGCGTAAAATAATTATCTTAAGTATGATGATGTAAATGTGCGAAAACAGTAGAAACAAACGTCATCAGTGAACCCAGAAATGTTTGCGTTTTGCACATCTTTTTCAATTTAGATATCATAAATGTTAAAACTTTACATACTGTTTATAATGAAGTTCTGTGATCATTTGTAGATAAAATAAAAAAGGCTTTTAGAAGAGTCTCATATAAGATATTAGTTCGCCATCTTCAAAACAATACAATATTTGAGTTAACATTTGTTCTGGTGTGCAGTTTTTGGTGTTTTTTGGTGGTGTTAATTCTGAAAGAATACATGTGTCTAGTATTGATGTGTTGCTTGTGGAAAACTCTATGTATCCTGATAATTTTCTAAGCCATTAACTTACAAATGAATTTAATATTTGAGGAAATAAGACACTAACTATATTCAGTTTAGCCTCTGAAGAGAACATAAAAAGTGCCATAAAATATGCAAAATTACTGATAAGCAATAATATTGTAAATTTCGATTTATCAGAGTCTTGTACTTTATTATTCCGTTTTGGCGGAGTTTTAGCAATACCCAATATTGGTGTCTATTAGCAGATACAACCTTAAATGTTGGATTTAAAAAAAAATTAATTTATTTTATTTAAACTGTGTAAGTGACATATCTAAGGTACTTACATTGTGTTTTCGTTGGGTTTATAACCATTCTACGCAAAATTAGATTTTTTGAATGTTGTAAAAATAAAGAATTTAGCAACTACTGTTGTGTTGTATGCAACGGTGTATTTCACCCTAGTTGCCTTAATAGGCTCACGGAGGTCGTTAGAATTGGTGGCTATAAAATCTATTGCTCTTTGGTTTGTCAGGAGGCTCAGCAAAGGGTCGATGACGAAAAAAATGGATTTCTGCAGCAAATCAAAAATCTGACAAAAGAAATTAAAGAGAGGGATGTATACATAGAACGGATCAGGCGTAACAGTTAAGTGTTTGAAGATACGGCCACTGACGCGTCAACTGAACTTGCATCTCAACTGGAGAAACAGAGACTACACATTTGCCGACTGACTGACGAAATTCAGAATTTTAAATCCGAAGAGAAACGCTCAAAAGATGAGCTTTCGAAACTGACTGAAGCTAAGAACGAATTAAGTGACAGAGTAACTGAACTCACCAAAATTAACGAGGCTATGTTAATTTCTATAAAGTGCCTAGAATTGCAGATTAAGGACTATGAACAGAAAATTGAAATATTTCAGCATGAAGCAACTGCAGCCAAGCACGACGATTTTCTAAATTCAAAAAACAATTCTTATCGTAGAAAGCCTCAAATTTTGATAGTTGGTGATGACATACAGGGATACTTTCATCATTTTAAACATTTCACCAAAAAGGGCTATGATATCAACTGCCAGAAATCAAAGTCTATTCTTGAGGATCAACTTCAGATGTGTCATCTTTTTTCTGAGAGACTTACTAAGCAGGACTGGGTGTTTGTCTTCATGGGAACATCGAATGCTGTTAGTGGAAAAAGAATTGACAAGGAGAGATTGCAAGAGTCTATCGGATCTCTTACTGGAACGAATTTAATTATTATTGGCCCGGCTCTTAGGATTAAACGTCCGGCGCTTACAAAATTAATAACGGACCAAAACAAAGAAATTCACAGGATTATCCAGAATTATGATCACGCCAGGTTTGTTCCATTGCTTATATGCCAGAGACTATTTAAACTGACTTTTGACGAAAAAGAGGGCCTAACTGGATATTTAATCTGCACGTACATACATAAAATTCCACACGAAGAGGCTCAAATCACACTAGGTTCTTCTGTAAATTCAGAAATTATGAGAGGTAATACTTTTTTAGAGAACACAATGCTTTCTGGATCGGGTTAATGGTTCTAAACATACAATCAATAAGAAACAAGATTAACGAACTGGAACTTTTTCTTAACGATCTTGACTACCCGGATTTACTACTTTTTACCGAGCACTGGCTTAACGATGAAGAACCGATATTCGTCCCCAATTATAGTGTTTTGTCAAGATTTTCTAGGAGGTCTTCTATACATGGAGGTACTTTGATATTGGTTCACGGCAGGTTTTTGGATAGGTGTAAATTTATTAATTATTGTCAGCTTGATTATTTAATAGTGGAAAAGGAATTTGAATTTTCTGTGGTCCATTCAGAAAAGTTAAACTTGTTTATTGTTTGCCTCTACAGACCATCCAATTTGGAGGTTGTAAATTTTATTTATAGATTAGAAATAGTTTTGTCTGGGTTGCTTATACATGCACGTATAGTAATTGCCGGAGATTTTAATATAGATTTTTCTGATAAGTGCCACAGAAATTTTAATTTAGTAAATAATTTGTTGGACTCGTTTGGCTTATATATGCATGTAGAGGCACCTACTCGTATTACGGGGCACTCAGCCACTATTCTGGACTATCTATGTTCCAATTTTGATAGAAACCTTATCGATTGTAATGTTAAGAGCGCCGGACTTTCTGACCACGAGGCGGTAATATGCAATATTGAGATTGAAACCAAGGCGCCTAAATCTCAAAAGCGACGTGGCAGACTATTCACAACTCGTAATTTTAATAGGTTTTCGCGACTGTGCAACGACTTAAATTGGGGTGATATTCTTAGTTTCGCAGATCCATTAGACAGGTTTCATACAATTATAGTTAAGATATTTAAAACTAGTTTCCCCTTAATATATTTAAAAAACAAAAGAAAAAAGAAGAGATGGTTTACTGCAGGCTTACGAGTATCCGCGAGGAATTTGCGTTCTCTGCATACTCTAAGGAAGTATTTTTCAGACAATTTATATTTTGTGACTTATTTTAATAAGTACCGTTTGCTATATAGGAAAGCTATTAAAGCAGCTAAGCAAAATTATTTTTCCAACCGGATCTTACTTGCTAATAATAAGCAAAAGGAGAGTTGGTTAATTGTCAATGACTTGATTGGTGGTGGAAGGGAAGTGGATGATAAGAACCACAACCTAAACCCAGATACATTAAACACTTTTTATTGCTCTCTCGCCTCAAACTTATCAAGTCATATTACTCCGCATAATAATGCTTTAAATTATTTAAATTTATCAGTAGATGAAACATTCTATTTTTACCCTACGAATGTGTTTGAAATTAGAGAAGTTTTCGGTACCATAAAGAACAAAAATGCTTCTGGATATGATGATATTTCAGTGAGAGTTTTTGCTGCACTTCCTGGTCATGCATTGCAAATGTTTGCTGAGGCCATTAACGGGTCGTTCCTTACGGGTTGCTTCCCTTCTTGCTTAAAAATGGCAACAATATTTCCCTTGTTTAAGGGAGGAAATTGTGAGGAACCAACTAATTTTAGACCCATTTCCATGTTACCGACAATGTCCAAAATCATAGAAAAGTTGGTGAAAAAGCGGGTCATTGGCTTCTTGGACAGGTATAATATTCTTAGCAGCGTTCAGTTTGGGTTTCAGTCATCTAAAAACACCGGAGATGCGATTTTTGCATTTCTAGAAGACTTGTACTTGGGGCTGAACGATGGAGAGCGTGCCGCGGCGGTGTTTTGTGATCTATCAAAGGCATTCGACTGTGTGGATCATGGAATACTGCTACGCAAGCTTGAAATCTATGGCTTCAGGGGCATCTCACTGAAATGGTTTCAGTCATACTTATCTGAATGTTATCAAACTGTTCTTGTGAATGGCCAACACTCTAAACCTTTAAGAACCACAGCAGGTGTTCCACAGGGATCGGTGTTGGGACCCTTACTCTTTTTGCTGTATGTCAATGATCTGCCACAGTTGAACATTTTGGGAAGATTCACAGTATTTGCGGATGACACCACCATTCTCTGGCGCCACAAGGATACTGAGATCCTTGAGGAACTTATAAAAACAGACCTAGTTACTATCAAGGAATGGTGTGATGCTAACTACTTGTCTCTTAATATCTCAAAAACAAACATTGTTTCCTTTAAATGTCATATTAATAATATCGTTTTGCAAGATCAAATTGTTGAGGCTCTGCAGGATAATAAATTTCTTGGTTTATTTATCGATGCTAAGTTAAAATTTGAAACGCATATTCTTCAACTGAATAAAAAACTCTCAAGAGGCTGCTACGCAGTGAGAGTCGTAACAAGCGAATTGAATTTATCAATGGCAAGAAGTGTTTCTTTTTCACTGGTGGAGTCTCACTTGAGATAGACTCGGTCTTTTTATTACAAAAGAGAGCTGTTAGGTTTATGTGTGGGGCGAAGGCTCGTGACTCCTGTAGGCCATTATTCATACAGCATAAAATTCTGACCCTTGCTTGTTTGTTTGTCCTGGAGGCAGTATCTATGATCAGGAAGAAGGTGGAGCTCAGATCATTTATTAATTACCCTCTACGTACCACTCATGTAGTATCTCTACCAATTCCTTCATCAACCTTAACTAAAAATTCAATTTTTTATAATGGTAGAAAGTTATTTAACTCCCTTCCAGCCCACTTAAGACAAAGTCAGTCATATAAGTTATTTAAAAGAAGGGTCCATAAAATGCTGGTTGCGAAGGCCTATTACACAGTTGATGAGTTTTATAATGATAATCAGAATTAGCCAATGTCTTAATTAGGAATTAGTTATATCTGTATTTGCGCCTTATTATTCTGCACCTGGATTTATTTTGTAATATTGTCTCTGCGTTTTTTACAACTTTTATGTTTTTTTTTGTTAACACTGTACATTTTTAATTTCATGACCGTTTTTATCATATATTTTAGTATTGTCATATAAATCTCTGTAGTTTTAGTTATATGATTATTGTTTAGTTAAGCTTTGTCAATGAAAATGTTTGATTTTTATGATATTAAAGCTTTTTTTGACTTTGACTTTGACTTTGATATTTTATAAAAAAAATTTATAAAGACTTGATTGACTGGATCTTTACTTGATGAAAATCTATTATTAACAATGTAAATGAAACACTTTAAACTGTTTTAGATTTTCACTTTTATTCACAACTTGTGACATATATTTCGCTAACACTGTAGCTTCTTCAGACAAACGGTATTTTAACACTTTGCTAAATGAGCTTGATTTTTATAAAACATATGTCTAGGTAGACTTCTATGGCCTACCAGAGTCCTAAATAACATCTGGAGGGAAATTTCTAACAAAATAGGTTTAAAAGAGGTGAATTATTCATATTTAAATCTAAAAGTGACAATTTTTTTGTTAGTAATATTTCAAAATTTTCATGGAAGGCATGGTTATTATTTATTTAACTAATGATCGGCGTATGTTGAATCTGTTTTATTTTTAATAAAGCTTCTTTTATGCTCTGTTTAAACGTTCTCCCAGTCTGGCCTATATACACTTTTGGGCATTATCTACACTTTAATTTATAAACTCCGGATTTATAATTTTTATTTGTTTTTTCTTTGTTATTTTTTATAAATTTACTAAGATTATTATTTGTTTTAAATACAATGTTTTTTTACGCAATATAGAAGCGACCTTTTCTGTAGCTTTACCGATATAAGTAAGTATCTAAAATTTATTTCCTTCTTTGGGTGGTACAGGGTAAATTTCTGAAAGTGATTTTTTAATAGTGTTTTGATTTAAAATATTGTCAATTATTTTGGCATCATATCCATTGCTAACTGCTATTTGTTTAATTAGGTTTAATTCTTTTTGAAAATTATCTTTGCTTAAAGGTATATTAATAAATCTGTGTATCATGCTATGAAATCCTGCTAGTTTTTGTGCTAATGGGTGCATTGATTTATTATTGATGGTTGTGTCGGTATGTGTAGGTTTGTGACAAATTGAAAATTTGTACCTTTGTTATGTTCAAATTTAAAAAGTTTATAGAGTTATTAGTTTCTATTTCGACAGTAAATGGTATATTTTTGTGCCTGGTCTTTAAATCTTTTAAAAATATGTTAAGCTGTCTCATCGTGCCAGTAAAACAGACCAATATATCGTCGACGTATCTATTCCAGTAGAGACATTTTTGAAACAAAGTGTTTTTTTAATTTTTTTTACCAAATTATGCATAAATATTTCAGCCAAGAGTGGACTTAAAGGGTTTCCCATAATAAGCCATTCCTTGGCTGAAAATAACTCCTCATTAAACTGGAAGTAATTTTGGTTCATGCATACTTTTAAGGCATACATACAGTTTAATGAGGAGTTCTTTTCAGCCAAGGAAGGGCTTATTATGTTGAACCCCTTAAGCCCACTCTTGGCTGAAATATTTTCAAGATGCTACCTTTTCCGGTCATACCGGAATTGTATGTCAACTTGCTAATTTTAAATAGAGCACCCTGTATATTAGTGCATATCTAAATTATACGTAAAATTCTACGAATTTTTGTATTTAAAGTTTTAACGTATCTTCAATTGTTTTCGAGATAATGGCAGTTGAAATCTAAAAATTTAACATTTTGGAGGGCTGCTAAATCTTAACGGGTGAAGTTAGAGTGAAACGGTTTATCTATCCTATCTTAGTTATGAACAATACCTACAGCTAATTTAAAATGTTTTTACCATGTTGTGTCTAAATTCAATTGTTTTGGAATTAATATTAAAAAAAAATCGAATATAAACTCTTTATTAACAAATAAATAACTCAGACGAATCGTGGATTGAGGGAGGAATCTATTAAAAAAAGAAAGTAATAAATAATCATATCAAAATAACTAAGAACAATTATAGTAAAAAACTATTTGAATAAATGTTCGAAATGCTTACCTTCAGCGACTTGGCAGTGCCCAAGCCGTGAACTCGGAAAGAACATTCTACATGTGTTGATGGGTTATATCATGTACTTCATATAAAATTCTGTAGTCTAGTTCTTCTAGAGTTTTCGGTTTGGTACGGTACAAAATTGCATTAATGCGTCCTTGTCTACCTATCCTTCTTCCAGGAAAATGTCTATCTAAATTATTTCTAACACGAATGCCAAAATGTGCAGGTGCCCCATCTTGTTGATACCATGCGTGGGCTGTTTTTGGAAACCCTGATTTTGGCAAGTTTTTTACAGTACTTATGTGGTCATAATTGTGGTAGATTCTTTTAGCCGGTGATTTAGTAATGGGATCACGTTCAGAGAAGGTTGCATTAAAAGGTTGGTTGCTTCATAGAAGGATCTACGCCTATCCCCGTACCCTATCATCATAAGCAAAGTTAAGCAATAGTTGACTTGGTTAGAACCTGAAAGCTTTCAAAGTTAAATGTCTATGAAAGTCTCATGCCCCCACTCCAAAACCCTGCAGTTTTATTGTTGATTATAATTAGGTTCAATAGAATTGTAAGCAAATAATGCGTGAATAAAGTGCTTAATACATTTATTGGGTACTCCAAGGTACTTTTATGTTTCGTCAATTTATCAATTTTGCTGTTTTCTATTTAATCAGCTTATAGCATTTTTTTGCGCATCTAACGCGTCTGGCTTGCTCTGAACAGAAAAATAAAACAGGCTTCTTCAAAAACATAAAAACTGCAGGAAAACTTTTTTTTATAGTGTTACAGGTTTTGGGACAAGCTTTAAAAAATATTGTAGTAAGATTTTTAAGGGTGAACCCTCTGAGCTGTATAGCTGCATATTATGAATACTTTAAAGTAGTGTAGCATCTTTCAACACATTCATAAAGTTCAAAATGTTTTTTTGGATGATGAATAACCGTCTTTTGTAATGATTACTTTTATCTTTTTAAACGCATTTTGGCTTAAACGATTATTGCTCCTAACATGGTGGTAATCTGGTACCGATCCGCCTGATGTAAATGGTGAAATAATGTATAGTAATACTTTCTTCTAACTCAATCATATGAAGCTAAAGATTACAATATTGACGTAATTAACACAAGAAAAGAAAGTACACAGTACAACAGTACACGAAGGTTGAACTGCAGACCTTCAAATTCGAGCTCCAAATAAATAATCATTGTGGACGTTTACTTCTGTAAGCGTTTGGTTACAGCCAATCAGAGCGTTAAGAAAGCTCCCATTGTCATTGAATGAGACGCTAGGCATTGCGCTTAGGCTAATACCAGGCGAAGTAGTGACGGGAAATCTGGATCTATTTTAAGACCCGGGTCAACGGATCTGGGTCAATTTTAAGACCCGAATCTGTGATCCGGATTTTGGATCTCTTTAAATGCATTAAAATAGACGGGCCATATTTGTAATTGGGTATGCGTAGCTCCATCTATCTGAAGACTTCGTAATAATGTAACATTGATTTTATAGACAACATTGTAAGTACATTTTTTCAGTTTTTTACTTTTTCTTGGCGAGTTAAATGAGTAGCGCCCTATCCAATCTGGTTTTTTATTTACATCTTTAAATTTTTCTTTTTCGCCAATTTTTTCATATATACCCTGGGAGATTAAATGCAAAACTTTCAATAGATTCGCAACTTTCAAAGATATATATGTTTTCCCAGGTTTAATATGTTCATGTCTTGATTTTATTCTTTAATTCCCATGTCTTTTTTGAAATAACAGTAAAAGTGGGCCACATTAAGGTGTTCCTTTGTGTTTGGCTGTCTGTCCAAAGTAAAAGTTCAAAATTTTTAAAATATACTTCTAGTACTTTTTTATATTTCCATTTGTTTTTATATACTTATTTTCTACGAAAAATCCATTTTACAACACCTGTGTATAGTAAATAGCCATAATACACAAACATGAACTATAATATTACAGAAAAAAATACTACAGAAAACAATATCGAGGTAAAAAACATAGTATCACAACGATAGTTTTTTATCAATGTAATGTGATCCATACTGTTTTGATTTTTTTTGTTAAATATAGATTTATAACATTATTTATATTGCTTTTTATTAACTATCATTCTATTGTCATTATTAATTATAAGACCATCTTAACTTTCAGTATACACATCCCTCCAAAAAAATAGTGATTTAAAACTAATATTTAATCCACACGACATAAATCTTAGTTTTAAAAGACTGGTGTAATATGATGTCTATAAATAATAAATGTAAAGCCAACCAAACCCAAATTAAATTTTTCACACGACTTTCTGGCTGTTCTCGACCCGAAACATACAAGCGATAAAGGATTGAAGCGAACAGATTCTTCGTGATCCGGTTCGCAATATTTTTAAGAGCCGGTTCCCATGGGTCAATATAAAGCCCCCGAGGCGAAGCGACTTAAGTCGACTCAATTCAATAGAAATCTAGATAACAAAACACAGTCTATTTGACTCGACGCGCCGATACTTGACTGTGCGTGCCAGGAGCGGTGCAGAAAGCGACGCGGCGCATCATTCTGCGCAGAGCCAGCATTCAGACGAGTTTCTGGCACCGTTCGTCTTCGCTAAAGTAAGCAATGTTATATATTTTTCGTCAGGTTCCATTGCTTATTAACCGAGCGTTTCGAATTTAGTCGCCCGATGTAAACAGATGTTGCGTTGCTGAGTCGACCAAAGTCGCTTCGCCTATTATTAGCCTTAAGGACTTGAAACGACTGGCGAATTTAACAAATACACAAATAATTGGGGATTTGGAAAGTATCCAAGATGCTCGACCACACTACTTGTGTATTTGACAAGCACTTGAACGCATTCACACATCACCCTCTGGCTTGTGCCATATTTACCGACAACTGACGGTCAATAAACCGAATAATTGTACAAGTAAACCATGCACTCGATAACAAGTATTCACAAGTGACGATTATTTGTCAAGTTCACCAGGCGTTTGAGTTCACCTTTATTAAGTGCTCTCGGGTAAATAATTCTGTTTTTTTAACTTTTCTTGAGGAAATCAAGAGGTCAAAGTTTCGAGTAAAGGCTACTTACTAATTTATTCATATGAAGGCAATTATGCTTTTATTTTGGGAGACGGAAATGTATAAGTTGGTATATTAGTTCGTTTTTGTATTAGCGTCACATCTTATTACCTCTGCATGAGGTTGTCATTTTCTTTTCGTTTTCCTTTTTTTCAATCGTATTTCGTTTATTAGTTGTCAGAATATGCATTGTTGTCAATGCACGCGGTTGTTTCTTTTTCTTTTTTTTGCTGCATATTTCAACTTCGATCACAAGCTCATTACGCTCTTGGTAACCAAACAGCAACCGGTATTGATCCGGTCTACGCCTCTGGTTTTTATAAGCAACTGATCATTTACTCTTGTACGACCAGAGGCAGTAATAATTTTTACGGTAGGCAAATGTATTATTTCAGCTTTTGAGAGCATACTGTTATACTGAAGATAAATGGTGATTTCACAATGGTAGGTTGGACGTTGGAATTATTAATCTGTGTGGTTTGCCGTTGCTGATTTGCTACCTGATTTGCTAATTGGTTACTTCCATAGAACCAAAGGGGTTATTTTTGTTCAATACTGTTATAACAGTATTTGACTTTTTTTTCTTAAATAGTTTTAGTCACAAAACTTTTTTGTAACTAAAATTAAAAATTAACTTAAAATATTACAAAGCGGGGTTGTCATGTTTTAAACATTTTGCTTAAAACGTAATTTAAAAGTGCTTAAAACACCATTATTTGTTTTAACATGTAAAAATCAGTGAACACATCAAGGTAATAATAATAATACATAGATTATCTTATAATAAAAGTGTTTGAAATAAGTGCTTAAAAAATTTTATTTTGGTTTTAAACATCCTCACATTAAAGTTAAAAAACTGTTTTTAAACCCTAGTAGAAAGTTAAGTATATGTACTTCTAAATATACGTACTCTCAAGAAAGTTATATAAATGGTTGAAGTTACAACTTCTATTTCTATGTTCACCTTTTATTTCACTTATATTTAATAATTAATAACACTTTGCTAACGAAAAAGTAAAAAAATGTATCTATTAAGACAACTGTATTATTCAAGTACAGGGCATTTTATTATATTTATAATATACAGGGTGCATTTCTTTTCTTTTATAAAGGATTCTGGCGGTTCAGAAAAAAACCCAAAGCTGTCATATCTACACTTTTCTCTATCTGTAGGTGATTGCCAAAATATAATGAAACACCCTGTACATACTGATATTGTCTGATCTGATTCCAGAAGTAAATATAATGGTCGTGGTTATTTTACTTGTCTATATTTATACTTATTTATTTATCTCGTAAAAGAGAAGTATTGTAATCGTGAAAAAAATTACCCTTCCAGGTTTTCACCGATTTCTACGTTTTAGGGTTCCTAGATGCTAAAAAAACAAGTTTTCTCCATTCCCTTGGTCTGTCGGTCTGTCTGTACGCGGCATACCTCAAAAACTATTTATCCGAGTATTACGTAGAAATCAACTGGTAGAATTTTGGTACGAATCCAAGATAGCGAAACTAAATGGCGGCCTAATATAATATTAAAAAATCAACCTAAGAAAGTACTTATTAGATTATTTTTTAATTTTGTGCAAGAATTAAGTGTGATATAGAGATGAACTGGTAAATTGTGGTATAAATTCAAGATGGTGGAACCAAATGACGGCAAAATAAAATGTTTCTAATCGTAAAAAATCCCCCTCCAGATTTACATACCTCCATGTTTTACCGTTTCTAGATTCCCAAAAATTCCGTCGGTCTGTCTGTCAGTTTGGAGCATAGCTGAAGAACTACCCGATTGACTTCTAACTTTGGTCGAAAATTAAAGGTCTTATGGGGATGGTAAATATCAAGTATGGTGGAACAAAATGGCGAAATGGTGAAATGTTAAAATATTATGACTAAAAACTAATTATCTAAATTATGTCAAATTTGGCATAAAAATCAAGTGTTACATTCAAACGAACTGGTAACATTTTGATATGAAACCAAGATGGCGGCCTAATAAAATAGTTAAAGAAATCAGCCTAAGAAAACTACTTACTAGATTAATATCAAGTTTTGTATAAGAATTAGGTGTGATATAGAGATAAACTAGTAAAATTGTGTAATTGTGTAAAATTGGCCAAATAAAATGTTTAAAAAATCAACGTAAAAAAAATTGACTTCAAATTTTTCACAAAAATTAACTATAACAGGAATAAACTGGTACGAATTCAACGTCACGGATCAAAATGGTGGTCTTAAAAAAATCAGCGCCGAAACTACTTATAGAATTAATTTTAAATTATATCGGAAAGTCAAGTGTAGCGTAGGTAGAAACTGATAAAATATTGGTACGAGTCGAATATGGTGCAATAAAATGGCGTCCAAGAAAAATGTTTAAGAAGACAGTATATGTATATGTGGTACTAAATGACTATTTGAGGAACTAAATTGGGTTACACTTCAATATTATTAACCAAAGGATAGATTCATAACCAGGGAAATTCCGGGTAAAGGAACATTTTTTAACATATCAAACTGTTCCGAAAAACAAATTCTGTGAGTATTTAGCAAGTAAATATGTAAAAAAATATTAATACTTAAAAGATGTAAAAGACTTGATTTTTTTAAATCAGACACCCTGTAACTTTTAGTTTTAGGAGACAGGTCTTTTTTTCGATTGTATAGTATACGAAGAGATAAATGGAGAACTGCGTCAACTGACAAAAAAACACCGCGAATCTTTGTCTCACATATTGGTACTATGACGCAGCTTTTTTCCATTTTCTCGTTTATTTTTAAAGATCAAGGTATCAAACGAGATATATTTTGAAACAGATAAATGAGACGCCTCTACTGAGAGTAAAATATACAGGATGTACCATTTAAAAATATGTTTGAAAATTTACACTTTGTTTATATTTACCTAATGTTACAAAAAACTTGATACCCAGCTATAAAATGTAGATATAGCAGATTAAAATGTGAATAAGTTAAAATGACCGTATTGTACATATCTGCAGGGGTTCCCGTGGAAGCTGTTCCTTTGATTTTGCTTTTTTTAGCTCTGTCCGCGTATCATCTAAAAAAAACAAATAAAGTTTTGCACAAAAAAACAAATTTTCAAAATTTTGTAGAAATTGATAGTTTGGGGAAAATGAGGTATTATTATATATTTAATTTTTCAATTCCGGAATATTCGGGCCAGAATATTGCAGTTTTATCTTCACGTGCATTCAGTAAAGATCAAATCAACAATAGCCATATCAATAGCACTGGAAATAAATCCGAAATCCAGTCTAACTGTTTCTGGTTAACTCCCATGAGAGATTATAGGTACATGATACCTATCTCTCAGATAATCTAACTTAAAACTAATACATAATGTTATCATTTTATATTGTCCCACTTTTAAAAGTCTTTAATTTTTTAATTTTTTGAGTTAGAATCTTTATTCAAAAAAATAATTATCATAAGAAACCATGGTTTTTGGGTTTAGACCGTATCAGGTTGGAATTACTTTCCAACGTTTCGCCGGCGACTGCATGAGGCATCTTCAGGGATTTTGACTGCGCACAAGATTAAAACACTGAATGAATGTATAAACTCCTTCTGTTGCAAAGAAATTACATCTGTTGGTGACCTGGAGCATGTGGTACCCTGGATAAAAGGTTCACTACTTAATGGTTGGGAATCCAATACGGGTTTAGGTCTGGGATTATTATATATAGCTAATCGAACGCCTAATATCCTGGGTGCAATATCCATTTGATTTTAAAGCTTTAGTCTCAGTCACTTGTTTTGTTTGTTTTTCTGTTTCCTTCGGAATTAAATTTGCATTACGTATTGACAAAGCCCTAAAGACTAATGAATTGATGACGGATTGTTTTTGAGACGATGATGATGGCGAGAACTAAAATCTAAATATCTATTCGTATGTGTCGGTTTCCTGTAAACGGTGTAATCTAGGGTGCTGTTCTCTTTTTTTTGTACTAACACATCAGAGAAGGGAATGGCGCCATCTGACTCAAATTTCATAGTGAATTTTATATTAGAATGCTGTCGGTTAAGATGATTTAAAAATATAGTTAAATTTTGTTCTCCATAATGCCATATTACAAAACTATCTGCATTCCTAAACCAACATTTAGGTTGTAAAGGCTCCCGAGGTTTCCTCATAAAATGCCCCTTAAAAATGAAATATGTGGACGTTTAGGATCCTCTTATCAATTCAACTAAGATTAAATTAAGGTTTTTTTGTTGAGATATGTCAGGAATTATATAATTGAATTGTCAAGCCACATTGGTATACAGGGATTCAAGGTCAAAACTGACTAAAATATTACCAGGATCTAAAGTAAAATTTTTAAGCTTTTCTACGGAATGGCTAGAGTTTTGATATAAGAATTAGATCATCCTGTGAAGGGGTTTAAGATATTGGTCAAATATTTACGTATTTCACAAACTATTGCCCTGACGATGGAACGTAACGGCGTATTAGCTTTATATATTTTGGGAAGTCCGTCCAACGTCCAATCAAGGAATCTTCGAACCGCTTGGCTTCAATTTCTTCTTCTCTAGGTCTCACAAATCCAAGACATTAATAAGGCTGCAAATATTTCTTTCGATTTCATTATTTGTACACGTTCGTATTGTCCTATAGCTGTCATCATGAAGCAATGTCCGTATTTTCTCTATGTAGTTGTTCTTGTCCATGGCCACCGTTGCATTTCCTTTATATTCTGACAAGTTCGATTTTGGTGGTTTAGAGCTGCGATGTATTTTCACTATTTCATATGGCTGCCTGTTCATGTGGTAGTTTTTTTCAATTGCAGCTGTTAGGTCCTCTAATAGAAGGGTCTTGGAGCAATTGCGGAGTTATGTCCTTTAGAGAGAACCTATTCCTCTGCGTTTATTAATGAAATAGATTTTATTATAGATTACCGTATTCTGTACTGGCTGTACTAAGTAAGCTTTCGTACTATGTTACCAATTGTCATAGTTATTGGACTTTTATTTAATGGGACCTCGTACATCTAATGTCTACTAAATGGATATTTTCTTGCCAATTCTAAATATATTAAGGTTTTATTTCCTTATATTGAGATTTTATTTTAATCTACTTATGGTAATTAGTTTTTTTTTAAAGCAATGATGTCCTCCAATTCGATTCATCCAGGCTGTAGAATCTGATTTATCCAAAACCAAAATAATTCCTTTAACAATGTTTTCATGATAAAGGATTTATGGGATATAGTCAAAAGCAGTGTTATCGTGCGGGTCATACGAATTATCAACGACAAACTTTTTAAGTTTGGTTTTCTTTTATTACGTGTAATCATATCCTCCGCATAAAATCCGGAAGATGAATTAGATAGACCTATGATATTTTCATATGAGTAAAGAGGATAAACATATAAATACCAGCACTTCCAAAAATCTTTGGGCGATGTCACTTCAAAGCCAGATTGACAAGTCAGTGACAAAATGAGTAATAGAATACAATTTTCGCATCCACAAGCGAAAAAAATGGTATTAAATCTAATAAAATATTACGAAAAGGAAAATTCACCGGTCAATATCCAGGAGACAGTAGCAAAAGCTCTGGGAATCGGTATAAGGACTGTGCATGAAAAAAAGCATAATTTACTACCGAAAAAGAATTAAGAAATGTACACGAAAAGAGCCAAAGATAGAAGAACTTAAATGATAATGTAAAAATGGATGTTCGTAATGCAAAATCGAGGTATATTGGAAATTGGACCAAAATAGTTGTCAAAATTAGTAATAATGTTGGGTTTTCGATATAAAAAGGACTGTAATCGAATATTTTTATGCGAGTTGCCACATATAGCAAGTCAGCGTATCCAGTTTTTAAAGAAATACACGGAAAATGTTAATTCAAAATTTAGAAAAGTGGTATTTTTAGACGAGACTGGGATATTTTCTAATGGAAATTCGAAATCTTGGCAGGACGAGACTGTAAAAAGTGTCAAGAGAAAAAAGGGATGTGGGACGGGAAAACGGTTCATCATTTTGCATGCAGGTTCTTCAACAGGATTTCTCCCAGGTGCAAGTTTACTATTTTCTTCAACATCCAAAAGTACGGACTACCATGATAATATGAACTGTGAACTGTTTGAAAAGTGGTTAAAAGAACAACTGATTCCAAATTTAGATGCTCAATCTTTAATCATTCTGGACAATGCATCTTATCATTCAAGAATCTTAAATAAACAACCTACTTCATCCTGGAAGAAAAGTGATATTTATGACTGGCTAATAAAACAAAAACAAAATCCTTAACCCAATATGCTGATACTAGAACTTTTTTTAATGGCAAAATCTATTAAAAAACCAACAATATATGCCGTAGATGAAATATTACAGGAAAATGGACATGGAGGTTTTACGACTGCCGCCATACCTTTGCCAGTTTAACGCAATAGAATTAATATGGGCTGGGGCAAAATCATATTACGAAAAACACGTGAACGATTGTCTTACATCAGATCAAGTGCAAATTGTTTAGCAAGATTCATTAAATTATATTACGCCGGAGTACTGGAAGAAATATGTGGAACATACGGAGAAATTAATATGGGATTGGTGGAATCGAGAACGAGTTCTAGATGTCGAAATAGCACCAATGATCATTGCGCCATTTGAGGACGACTTACAAGATGAGGGCTTTTTAAGTGATGATGATATTTTTTAGTCTATATTATATTAAAAAGTTTGTGAAGGATTATATTAGTCTTTGACGTGTATAAATCATAAATTACATTATGAATATCCATTTTTGCATTGTAACCTAGGTCTTTTTCCTTTCGGATTCCTTCGGATTTTTTCGTGTACATTTCTTAATCTTCTTCGGAAGTAAATAATGTTTTTTTTTTTCATGCACGAGTTTCTGTACATTCATTATACCGATTCTCAGAGCTTTTGCCACTGGCTCCTGTATATTAGACAGTGAATTTTAATTTAAAAATTTTTTTATTAGAGTTTACACCATGTTATTGCTTACATTTTTTAGTACATTTGTAATTTTGTAGGCAATAAATAAATAATTATAGAATACTTGTTCCAATTTTAAAGCGTGTTTAAAATAAGTAAATGTTTTCATTAACTATAAGACAAAATTGGATATATAAAAATCGGTAAAATCGCTTTACCAGAAACTCGGTTATAAAGAAAAATACAAATATATATATATATATATATATATATATATATATATATATATATATATAATATATTTGTATTTTTCTTTATATATAGAGCCTGTGTTTTTCGCATGCATGGCCCTTAATTTTAGACTGAAATTTGAAGAAATCGGATAAGTAGTTTTTTAGCTATGTCGCGAACAGACATAATGAGGGACAGACATACCTACAGACCAGACAGACGGAATTGAGAAAACACGTTTTCCGGCGTCTAGGGACCCTTAAACGTAAAGATCATAAAAATTCTCACGAGGGAAGTAATAACTAATTATATTGTGTTTTTAACAAAAGTGTATAATATTTTTGCAAAATAAATTTTTTTTGATATCACAATACAAAAAAAAAAACAAGTTTTCTTTGCACAGGGGTGGTCCGCATTTAAATAAATGACACTGTATAAGTGGTTAGTTATAATCTTTGGTGATTGATAAAAAAATCTCACTTTCATTAAGTGGCTGTATAAACAGAACATATCCTGATTGTTCCACTGATTCGAACCGCCTTCCGACTTTATTAAGGCGCTTGCCATTTTGTGTATTTTTGTTTTTGCCTACCAAAAAATTTTAACCAAATACATATTTAGCGAATTTTCTTATTTAGTCCCTCGGCATTTAATATATAAAATAATATTAAGTGGTTATCTTAATAATATTGCGTAATATAATAAAAAAAACTATTTTCTTTCTCCCTGTATATTTGTAAATAGTCCATCGAGATTTAATAGCTCGATAAAAGAATCACACAACATTTTGGTATTCACAGTGTTTTCTGATTTGATTCATAATGTTGGTGACCTTTGGATCCGTACGATAAGACAACATTGGATTTCTTCAAATTTCAGTCTAAAATTAAGGACCATGCATGCGAAAAATACAGGCTATAGATATATATATATATATATATATATATATATATATATATATATATATATATATATTTATTTATAACAAAATATATATATATATATATATATATATATATATATACATTTATGTATATATATATATATATATATATATATATATATATATATATATATATATATATATATATATATATATATATATATATATATATATATATATATATATATATATATATATATATATATATATATATATATATATATATATATATATATATATATATATATATATATATATATATATATATATATATATATATATATATATATAAATAAGTCAAAAGTAGAAAATATATAACGTGGTAAGAACTAATATATAGTAGAAAATGAATTCTTTGGGATGACCGCTAAAGCAATGGAATTTGGCTAACCATAGAAATCAGAAAACACAGTGAATACCAAAATGTTATGTGATTCTTTTATCGAGCTATTAAATCTCGATGGGCTATTTACAAATATACAGGGAGAAAGAAAATAGTTTTTTTATTATATTACGCAATATTATTAAGATAGCCACTTAATATTATTTTATATATTAAATGCCGAGGGACTAAATAAGAAAATTCGCTAAATATGTATTTGGTTAAAATTTTTTGGTTGGCAAAAACAAAAATACACAAAATGGCAAGCGCCTTAATAAAGTCGGAAGGCGGTTCGAATCAGTGGAACAATCATGTTCTGTTTATACAGCCACTTAATGAAATTGAGATTTTTTTATCAATCACCAAAAATTATAACTAACCACTTATACAGTGTCATTTATTTAAATGCGGACCACCCCTGTGCAAAGAAAACTTGTTTTTTTTCGTATTGTGATAAAAAAAAAATTTATTTTGCAAAAATATTATACACTTTTGTTAAAAACACAATATAATTAGTTATTACTTCCCTCGTGAGATTTTTTAAGATCTTTACGTTTAAGGGTCCCTAGACGCCGGAAAACATGTTTTCTCAATTCCGTTTGTCTGTAGGTATGTCTGTCTGTTCGCGACATAGCTAAAAAACTACTTATCCGATTATTTCAAATTTCAGTCTAAAATTAAGGGCCATGCATGCGAAAAACACAGGCTATATATATATATATATATATATATATATATATATATATATATATATATGTATATATATATTTTTGTTTGTCTTTATAGAAGAGTGTCTGGTATATATCAAATTTTGTCTTACAATTAATCAAAACATTTACTTATTTTAAACACGCTTTAAAATTGGAACAAGTATTCTATAATTATTTATTTATTGCCTACAAAATTACAAATGTACTAAAAAAAGTAAGCAAAAACATGATGTAAACTCTAATAAAAAAAATTTTAAATTAAAATTTACTGTCTAATATACAGGAGCCAGTGGCAAAAGCTCTGAGAATCGGTATAATGAATGTACAGAAACTTGTGCATGAAAAAAAAAACATAATTTACTTCCGAAGAAGATTAAGAAATGTACACGAAAAAATCCGAAGGAATCCGAAAGGAAAAAGACTTAGGTTACAATGCAAAAATGGATATTCATAACGTAATTTATGATTTATACACGTCAAAGGCTAATATAATCCTCCACAAACTTTTTAATATAATATAGACTAAAAAATATCATCACTTAAAAAGCCCTCATCTTGTAAGTCGTCCTCAAATGGCGCAATGATCATTGGTGCTATTTCCACATCTAGAACTCGTTCTCGATTCCACCAATCCCATATTAATTTCTCCGTATGTTCCACATATTTCTTCCAGTACTGCGGCGTAATATAATTTAATGAATCTTGCTAAACAATTTGCACTTCATCTGATGTAAGACAATCGTTCACGTGTTTTTCGTAATATGATTTTGCCCCAGCCCATATTAATTCTATTGCGTTAAACTGGCAAAGGTATGGCGGCAGTCGTAAAACCTCCATGTCCATTTTCCTGTAATATTTCATCTACGGCATATATTATTGGTTTTTTAATAGATTTTGCCATTAAAAGATGTTCTAGTTTCAACATATTGGGTTAAGGATTTTGTTTTTGTTGATGAAAAAAATGATTGAAATGATGAACCGTTTTCCCGTCCCACATCCCTTTTTTCTCTTGACACTTTTTACAGACCAGTCCTGCCAAGATTTCGAATTTCCATTAGAAAATATCCAAGTCTCGTCTAAAAATACCACTTTTCTAAATTTTGAATTAACATTTTCCGTGTATATCTTTAAAACCTGGATACGCTGACTTGCTATATGTGGCAACTCGCATAAAAATCTTCGATAACAGTTCTTTTTATATCGAAAACCCAACATTATTATTAATTTTGACAACTATTTTGGTCCAATTTCCAATATACCTCGATTTTGCATTACGAACATTCATTTTTACATTGTCATTTAAGTCTTCGGTCTTTGGCTTTTTTCGTGTACATTTCTTAATCTTTTTCGGTAGTAAATTATGCTTTTTTCATGCACAATTTTCTGCACAGTCCTTATACCGATTCCCAGAGCTCTTACTACTGTCTCCTGGATATTGACCGGTGAATTTTCCTTTTCGTAATATTTTATTAGATTTAATACCATTTTTTTCGCTTGTGGATGCGAAAATTGTATTCTATTACTCATTTTGTCACTGACTTGTCAATCTGGCTTTGAAGTGACATCGCTCAAAGATTTTTGGAAGTGCTGGTATTTATATGTTTATCCTCTTTACTCATATGAAAATATCATAGGTCTATCTAATTCATCTTCCGGATTTTATGCGGAGGATATGATTACACGTAATAAAAGAAAACCAAACTTAAAAAGTTTGTCGTTGATAAATCGTATGACCCGCACGATAACACTGCTTTTGACTATATCCCATAAATCCTTTATCATAAAAACATTGTTAAAGGAATTATTTTGGTTTTGGATAAATCAGATTCTACAGCCTGGATGAATCGAATTGGAGGACATCATTGCTTTAAAAAAAAACTAATTACCATAAGTAGATTAAAATAAAATCTCAATATAAGGAAATAAAACCTTAATATATTTAGAATTGGCAAGAAAATATCCATTTAGTAGACATTAGATGTACGAGGTCCCATTAAATAAAAGTCCAATAACTATGACAATTGGTAACATAGTACGAAAGCTTACTTAGTACAGCCAGTACAGAATACGGTAATCAATTTAAAATCTATTTCATTAATAAACGCAGAGGAATAGGTTCTCTCTAAAAGACATAACTCCGCAATTGCTCCAAGACCCTTCTATTAGAGGACCTAATAGCTGCAATTGAAAAAAACTACCACATGAACAGGCAGATATAGCCTGTATTTTTATTTAGCCCCGAGATTCTGGTAAAGCTATTTTACCGATTTTTATATATAAAATTTTGTCTAATGTATAATTAATAAAAAAATTTACTTATTTTAAACACGCTTTATAATTGGAACAAGTATTCTATAGTTATTTATTTATTACCTACAAAATTACAAATGTACTAAAAAAGTAAGCAAAAAAATGGTGTCAAATCTAATAAAAAATTTTTTAAATTAAAATTCACTGGAACCACTTCCATTAGAAAATATCCAAGTCTCATTTAAAAAAACCACTTTTCTAAATTTCGAATTAACATTTTCCGTCTATTTCTTTAAAAACTGGATACTCTGACTTGCTATATGTGGCAACTCGCATAATAATCTTCGATGACAGTCGTTTTTATATCGAAAACCCAACATTTTTATTAATTTTGACAACGATTTTAGTCCAATTTTCAATATGTCTCGATTTTTTAAAGCTTCTTTTAAAACTTGAAAGGTTATATTAGTTTTTCATGTGTATAAATCGTAAATTGCATTACGAACATCCATTTTTACATTGTCACTTAAGTCTTCTGACTATGGCTTTTTTCGTGTACATTTCTTAATCTTCTTCGGTAGTAAATTAAGCTTTTTTTCATGTACAGTCCTTATACCGATTCCCAGAGCTTTTGCCACTGTCTCCTGGATATTGGCCGGTGAATTTTCATTTTCGTAATATTTTATTAGATTTAATACCATTTTTTTCGCTTGTCGATGCAAAAAACCTGAAAATTGTTTTCTATTACTCATTTTGTCACTGACTTGTCAATCTGACTTTGAAGTGATATCGCTCAAAGATTTTTGCAACTGCTGGTATTTATATGTTTATCCTCTTTTTTCATATGAAAATATCATAGGTCTATCTAATTCATCTTCCGTATTTTATGCAGAGGATATAATTACACGTAATAAAAGAAAAACAAACTTAAAAAGTTTGTCGTTGATAAATCGTATGACTCGCACGATAACACTGCTTTTGACTATACTTGAGTCTAGGACTATATCATCTTCGACGCTTTGGGCACATTATTCTATACTGAAAAATTTGCTCAACGTTAAAAATAATATCGAAGATTAGCAAATTTCACAAGCTAATTGCCCTGCTGAAAAGAAGAAATGAAGGATATAAGTCTAAAAAAGCCAAGACTCTGACTGGTGACCAGGTTGATGAATTTTTAATGGATGCCCCAGACAATCTGGTTTTTACGATGAAGGTTGCTGTTATTTTTGGTTTAACCGGTGCTTGTAGAAGTAAGGAGTTAGTTGAGTTGACGGTTCAAGATGTAACTGATTTGGATCACCCAATTATAATTAATATCAAAAATACCAAAAACAAAATTGATACAAATTTCATTGTTAAGAATTCAGGTAGCAATATTGTCAACTTTACTGAAATCTGCCGCTTTAAGAAAAGCTAAGCCTACTCATTTGGGATTTTTCGTTTGTTACCAAAACAGTCAATGTTCTACGCAGCCAGTTGGTAAAAATACGTTTGGAAAATCACCCCAGAAAAAAAGCAGCATTCTTAAATCTACCAAGTCCGTCAATATATACTGGACATTGTTTTCGAGGAACATCTGCCTCTTTATTAGCTAACGCTGGAGCATCTGTGGATATTTTAAAAAGGCATGAGGATGGAAATCGGCAGCCGTCGCCGAGGGGTACGTCGAAAACTCCATAAATAATAAAAAAACTATAGCCGAAAAAATTTTTGGACATAGTAACGTTATTGAACATACTGTCGACGAAACGAATCGATTATTTAATATTGTAAATTGTATTAATGTACATATTCATCTAAATATAAATAAACAAATTTGTTCAATTTAACCCCTTTTTAATTATCTATTGCTAAGATACACATTTTAGTCCCTTGGAGATAAATGAACCTCTTTAGTCCTTATTAGGCATGACTAAAGGATATACTTTAATCCTGAAAGTACCAAAAGAAATGTTCTCTTATTTTTTACATTTGTTTTTATGATAATCCATTGACACTATAATTCCAAATGCATTATATAGATTTATTCATGAAATTACTGACAGCATCACATCCTGAAATATCGACATGCCGTTAAAGACACCCTGTGTAGAACAAATTATGCATATTTTGGTTTATAAGGTGTGGACATCCTCTCTGTAATTCTTAATCTTAAAACTAGTTCCACTTCCGAGGTGCTGGTAATAAGACCCATGCAACTTTCAAGCTTCACGGTTTTGTAGTCTCGCGTTTTGCATAGCAATTTTAGAATTTGTTAAAAGTTATCTGGGTTGATTTTATAACGCAATTAAGTATTCTGTGGGAACCAATAATTTTTTGGCCGAGTTCATAGTGAGTTATTAGTGAAATGTGTAATTGATATTTTAATGACTGTTATTGAGTAACTTAATAACTTATATTTACCTAGTGTCTAGCTGAATTTACAACGCAATACGTTATCAGAAATATTATTGTATGGGAATTTTTTCGGACAGCAACATATTAATGACCTAGGAAATAAGTTCAGTTATTTAAATTTTCTGATTTTAAACACCATTAGAAATGTCAGTGGCGTAACTATCGATAAGTGGAAGAGCACAAAGCTCCCGGGCCCTCCTGTCGGGGAGCGGGGGCAGATTGGCGTTATCCCCCTTGTAAAAGGGAAGTATTGTGATCGTCAAAAGCCACCTTCTGAGATTTGTTCAGATCTTCACGTTTCAGGAGTCCCTAGGTGATGATCTAGGATGATTTTTATCTCATTTTACCTATTGCGATTTCATATATGGCCCTAGCCTGTATGAAACTGATAAATACAAAGTACAAAAGGTCCAAAATGCTTGTTGTAGACTAATTTTTGGTTTGAGGAAGTATGACCATATTTCCGAAAGAATATCTGAGTGCGGGTGGCTTAACATGAATAATCGCAGAACCCTCTACCTCGGCAACTTTGTACATAAACTGTTAAAAACAAATAACAATTCAAATTTAATAAGAAATAAATTTATTCCTAGGAACAATATTCATGATAAAAATATCAGATTTAAAAATAAATTTACAATGCCACAGCATAGAACGGCAATATTTACAAGAGGTTTTTTGTTCAATGCCATAAATCTGTATAATTCTTTGTCTGATGAATTTAAACTCTTTAACATTAACAAATTTAAATATGAGTTTCCGCTTCTATTGCTAAACGAGCAAATTGGTACACGATAGAATCACGTCTGATGCGAGGGGGTGTTGGGGAAATCTGTCGGGGTTTCCGTGGGTGTTTCTGTCTGTGGGAATAGGTGTTATGATGCTGTAGGTCTGAGTTATATATTTAATTTGATATAAAACTTTTTAAGTTAGTGTCATCTAAGTGTTCAACTATCATACGTTCGACTAACTGGCCTGCTACTTGGTTAAGTAAGAGTAGCCTCTTGGCTAGACTGCGCCGAAGCACGTTTGGTTGTGCCTTGAAAAAAAAAATTGTGGATCATATATTAATTGTAAAAAAATATATTTATAAATGAAGTACCTAATAAAAGGCATTTATTATTATTATTATTATGTTATCTCAATTCCGTCGGTTTGTCTGCCTGTCGGTTTCTCGCGGCATAGCTAAAAAACTACTTATCTGATTGACTTGAAATTTTGGTTAAAAATTAAGGGTCATATGGGGATGACCTGGTAACTTTTTTGTAAAAATCCAATATAGCGAAACAAAATGGTGGCCTAGTAAAATGTTGTCCAATTAACTTTTAGTCTGGCACAATTTTGCTATGAATCCAAGATGGCGAAACAAAATGGGGGCATAATAAAATATGTACAAATTTAGCCTGAAAATCCTATACTGGTATAGAGAACTGTTAAAATTGTGGTACGAATTCAATATGACGGAACAAATGTTTGTAGTCGTGAAAAAATTACCCTGTCAGATTTTACATATCTTCACGTTTTATCGTCTCTAGATGCCAAAAACATATATTTTATCCTCCGATTTTTATGTCTGTTTGTCAGGTCGTGTCAACTTAAAAACTACTTACTATATTGACTCTAAATTTTGATGAAAAATTAAGGGTCATATGGGGATGACCTCGTAAAATTTTGGTAAAAATCGAATACTCAAGATGGCGGCCTAGTGAAACGTTAAAAATATTATTGCTAAAAAACTAATTATCCAATTTACGTCAAATTTCGCACAAAAATAAAGTTTAGTGTTACATAGGAAGGAATTGATGATATTTTGGTATGAATATATATATAGCAAACCAAAATGGCGGCCTAATGAAATACTTATTATTAATTTTACTATTAGATTAATTTATAAATTTTTGCAAGCATTAAGTATGATATTATACAGATGAACTGGTAAAGTTGTGGTACGAATTCAATATGACGTAACAAAATGGCGGTGAGTGTCAATGTAAAAACTGTAAGGTATTGGTAGGAATATATATATATATATATATATATATATATATTTATATATAAATTTATATATATATTTATATATATATATATATATATATATATATATATATATATATATATATATATATATATATATATATATATATATATATATATATATATATATATATATATATATATTTCTTCTATTCTGTTAAATAAAACATTTATTTGTATACCATGCGTATATATATATATATATATCCAACTCTCTTGTTACAAATCGTTCGTCATCGTGCTATCTTTATAACCTATTAGTCATATATACGTACGGACTGGTTATCTTTATTCTTCCTATATTCCAATACATTACATCCCTCCCTTTTTATAATACTAATACACCATAACATAACCTAACCTAATATTAATATATAATATAGCCTAACATCTTATCCGGCTTATTATTACTCCAAACTCGTAACTAACATTTATATAATAATAATAATAATAATAATATGACACAAATATTAATGTTATACAATCTAACTAAAACTAACCATACAACTTAAAATTAAATTAAATTATATAATGAAATATGATGTGGACTGAATCTATATATGTATATACATATAAATACCTAAGTGTAGTTTCTCTATTATAAGCATCAAAATATCGAGATAATTATTTTATTTATTGTTCATGCGTAGTGGCAGCTGTATTGTCAACGCATTTCCACTCTCCTTCAACTCTCTTCAAATGTACAATATTACGTCGCAATTTTTCCCCAGTTTGATCGTTTCTTAAGTGTACATCCCCACCTTTCTTTTGGATTACCGTGTGCGGTACTGGATTGAAAGGGGGTGTTATTTTGTTTTCTTTTACCAGAGATTTCACATATACTTTACTACCTTCTTCAAGTTCGGTTTCATTTGCTCTTCTTTTTCGGTCTGCATATTCTCTCCCCTTTTCTTTTTGCAATTGATCGTTATCCTTCACTTCTTCATTTATTATTGTATGTTCCATATCTCGTATATTAGGGATTTTATCTCTAAAGACTCTTTTGAAAAACAACTCGGCTTGTGTTTTCACCGTTATTGTATGTGGTGTGCTATTATACATTGTTAAGTAATCTAATAATTCTTTTTTCCAGTCATGTTTTAGTGCTTGACTTATTTTTAAACGCTTTAAAATGTCTCTATTTTGTCTCTCCACCTCGCCGTTTTGCTGAGGCCAATATGGAATACTATGATATAAAGTAATGTCTCGTTCTTTGCAAAAATTTTTCATATCTGTGCTAGTAAATTGTCTGCCATTGTCAGATGTGATTGATAGTGGATTTCCCACCCGTGAGAATATTTCTTGTAATGCCTTAACCGTAAAGGAAGCTGAAATATCCTTTGTTATTTTAATTTCTTTATAACGGCTGAAGTAATCGATAATTACAAATAAATATTCCCCGCTGGGTAAGGGCCCCATAAAATCCACTGCCACATCAATCCAGGCATCCAGTGGTAGCTCCCTTCTCTTGAGAGGATTTGGCATATTTGGAGTCGACACTAACGTACACCCTCTGCATGTCTTGATTAATTTTTCCACATCCTTATCCATACTTGGCCACCAGACTTTAGTGCGGAGCCTATTTTTCATGGCCACGATGCCTGGGTGACCCTCATGAGCTGCTCGTAAAACCCGATCCCGAAGCTTTTCTGGAATAACGATCCTTGTACCTCTTAGCAAAATTTCATCGTTAAAACAAAGTTCTGTATTTAATAATTTGTAAGATTTTAAATCGCTGTCCCATTTGTTCGAACTTAATCCCTCTTTAACCTTAATTATTTCTGTATCATCCTTAGAAAAATACTTGATTTCTGACATCGGAACTGCTATAGGCCGGGCATATTCTGTTATTTGCCGAACTTGATCTTCGTCGAAGCTTTTTCTAGTTGTAGAGTTTTGGGTACATAGCCTTGATAACGGGTCTGCTACATTTGTCTTGCCTGGTTTATAGATAACAGTGAAATTGTACGCTTGTAATCGTAACACCCATCTCTCAATCCTTGCACATGGTTTAGACCTTGGGCTGAAAATTGTTTCCAGTGGTTTGTGGTCTGTTATTAATTCAAACGAATATTTTCCATATAAGTAGACCTTAAAGTGTTCCACCGCCCAAACCAATGCTAGCGCTTCTTTTTCGGTCTGACAATATCTTCTTTCACAGTCTGACAAGCTCTTATTCCCAAATGCGATTATTCGCGGACCTTTATTATTTATCTGAATTAACACTGCGCCTAATCCCACGGGACTAGCATCAGCCATAACTTGTGTGCGTTCACTTGGATTGTAGTACCCTAATGTTTTAATGTTAGCCAAACATTCCTTTAATTTATTAAAAGCTGTGTCTTGTTCTAAAGACCAATATTGCTGTATGTTTGCTTTTTTTGTTAGTTTTAAACGCAGAAACTTCCTAAGTGGCTCTGTCAAAGTAGCCAGATTTGGAATCCACTTCCCAACATAGTTGATTAATCC